>JBBPOM010000199.1:0-38055 GCA_038091455.1 Leccinum uliginosum
GCACAACTTCCACGAGCTCGCAACGACTCCTTGCGAGTCCGCATCGGCTCTTTCTAGTTACGCTACGACTCGTACTGTAGGCTTTATCAATCCATAGGCTCCCTTGCGGTCACGCGAGGGAGTCGTTTTCGCTACTCTACGTCAACGAGATCGCCCACCGACAAAACGAACACGAGCCCATTAAATGCATTAAGTAAGCGAGTGCACCCGCATCCGCACTCGCTAATTTCCCTCTGAGTCATACTTACGTGTTTAGTAAGACACAGTGACTTGAAGCGAGTGCGAAACGTTCGCACTCGCTTAATTTCCGCGAGTGTGCCAGTGGTCGGAGATAAGTACATTCCGGTCGATCGCCACTGGCTTTCAATCTCCCGCACATTCGGACCATTGCGGGCGGAGGTGGTGAACCGTGAACGGCGCTCGTGACCGCGCGAACCGCCACCCATCCGAATCCGGTGTACTCTACTTGTATATACGACTGTCAGGTCACATGTAGCACTAGTAAGTAAATGGGTTACTGATGATACGTGCGGAGTTGTTGATGCGCCGTTAGGGAACGAACGACGGACGTGGAAGTTATTAAACTAGATGGTATGACCAGGAGGGGGGGTACGAAAGCAAAGACGAGGGAGTCGGTCTCGGTCTGGAGGCGATTCGCGAACTCGAGGCGTTGCATGTGGTCCCTTGTCCTCCAGCACCAGCACCTCCTCCTTCCCCCTTACTGCTCTTAACCTCTACTACCGACGATGTCATCTGAACCGCCACCGCCGACGCCGCCCCCAACATTGGTCTCTCTGTCGTCCCAACCCCAAACCCGAACCCAACCCGAAATCCTCTCCACGCACCTTGAACGACTCTCCGGAACCCGAGCAGACCTCTGCGCGCTTGCGACGAAAGACGTAGGCTGGTTCCTCGCCAGCGTGCTCCGCCTGTACGCCGTCGCGCCTGCATCCACATCCATGTCCTCTTCCGGACCCAGATCCGGACTGGGCCCGGAGCTGCTCCTGGAGACGCTCCTCGAACGAATCGGCAAACTCGTGTGGTCTTTGCCGGGTGTAGATTACCCGGGCCAAGGGTGGTTGTGGCGCGCCTCCGAAGCGTGGACTCTGTAGTCGGAAAGCTGGTTCGGTAGTGGTTTGTGTGGGGTCAACAAAGACTCGGAGGCAGTCAGTAATGCTATTCAGGGTGGTGACGGAGAGGAAAAGGAGCTCGTCCCGGGCAGTGACTACAGCTTGGGCGTTTTTCTCTTTTCGGTGGTGTGTGAGCGAGAGATGGTCCTTGTCAGGTCGGATATGCGGGTTGAATTTGGGGACATGTCACCGATGGTGTCGCGTGCAAGTAGTGAGCACTTGTGAGGGTTGGTGCAGCCTTTAGCGCGACCCCGTCTGTAGTATTGGCAGTCACATCGGTCGTTGGGGGAGTGGCCCGAGTCGGGCCGAAAATGCCTTTTCAAGACCTTTAGAAGGCTTTTGACGGTACTGACTCCGTGTGCGATCAGGAGGCAGTGGCTGCTTGGAGCCTCCGGGAATAGTCTCGGGGAGACGCCGACGTGGTACCACACTGGCAGCTGGCGATGGAGTCGTTTCGATAGTTTGATTGGTGTGAAGGAGAGGCCTATAGTCTTCTGTGCGGTTTGTAGCAGTCGGGAGACGCGAAGAGGTGGTTGGGGGAGCAAAGACTTGTCATTTCGCGGAAACGAGTTGCATATTCTGCGAGCCATTGAGCGGCGTCGTCCGAGTCCGATATCGTAGGCCTACCATAAACACCTTGAGCACTACACTATGGTTCTACAAGGGAGTACTAGCCGCCGCGTATTAGACTTACACTTCTCACCCAGACCGCCATACATGAATAAATGACAAAAATAAAGACTGTCTTTCCTGATTCTCGCTAACGTTCAAGCAATGGGATCCTGGATCATAGTGATTAGAACAGATGCTAGGGATACTAAGTACTTGGCATAAAATATGATAACCTACCCGGACCGAACCCTCACCCTTGACTGCAGGGCGGGTCTTGAAGGTGATGCTGGATACGACTTTCATGAATCTTCCGACTGCAGTATCATGGTCCCCGATGTCGTAGTGTGCGTCATAGAAGCTGATGGTCTCCTCGAGACCCTGCTCCTCGATCAGGAATGAGGAGTGTGTTTCAATATCACTCTGTGCTGCAGCTATGAGATGTACAGCTGCCTTCTTCCTATTCAAGGCATCCCTCAACATGGCAGATCGCTCATGAAGGGTTGGGCGCTTATTCGTTGGTAGAATCTAATGGGAGGAAGAAAGGCTATATGATTTTAGATGGATCCGAAATGCAGAAGACTCACCAATCTGGTCTTAGCCAGATTCAATACGTCTCTTTCCGCAGCCGAGATGTTGTTATCACTAGTACATTTGTTGGGACGAGATAAGGGAAACGGAGGGAAACGAGAAGGTGGCAGTGATTGGGGGTCGAGCTCGCTTGTCATGGTGTCAGGGTACTAATTGATAGTGATTATCAAAGGAAGACTCGGGGGGCAGGACGTTCGTTCAACACAGAGTTACTAGGACTTCGTAGGATGAAAACAAGCGCTCCATTGTATGTGATGGAAATATGACGAAATAGTAGCGTATGTTACAAAAATATTTTTGCTCCACTCCGCGGCACGTGCCAAAATGGCTTAGAGCTCGTAATCAAGATATCCGAGCAGTTCAAGAAGTCCGTCCCGAGCACGTTTACAATATTCCTCACTGAATCCAGGTACAGAGAGCTTAATGATCCCGTCCAGCAAGCGATATATCTTGGATTGTTCTTCTTCGATGGCGGTGCGTCTCGGGGGGCATGATTCACTCTTGTCCCACGGGTTCTTCTGCAAAAAGTCAGCATGCACGGAGACGCTCGCCTAAATTTTATGAGTTAGAATGTCACTGTAGTAGGGATATCTGTATGAATACTTACTGATGCCAGGACATACGAAACGATGGAAATGGAGGAGGCCCCTCTAGCTTTTATGGGCTGCCATACCCAGATGCCCGTGTCGTCTTGAACCTGTTCCAGGATTCCAAAAAACCCGGTGGAGTGCTCATCCTTGAGGGCACCGAACAACAAAGAACGAGCTTTGGAGCCCTGGAACCATAGAATCTGATATACGATTTAGTAAACGCCGGGATCACGTACGTCGACTCACCCCATCGTCATCGTAATCGTGCCAAATGAGGTGGCCGCATGTCGGATTCCATGTGAAATACCACGTAGCAATCTCCCTTTGATCGCGGTTGAACAGCGTGCCGGCTGGGCCAGGCAGGTGCGGCATCAGCGCCGGATATCCTGGTCTGGATATCAGAAGGTAAATGATTGCCTTGAGCGCGTGGTCATGGAAAGCCCATTCGGCTTTGCCAACCTAAATTTGAATAAATTAATGTCAGATACGAAAAAAATATAATTTGTAAAAATCACCGCGGAGTATAGCTTTTGTCGAAAGATATCTCGAGAAAGGGAAGTGATTTCTTGCAGATGACCGATATTGATCGACTCTGGGAAAATGATAAAATGATTCAGACGTGAATGTGATAGGATCTAAATTACTTACGATCTTCTTCGGCAGCCCAGAGCGCGTTCGACTCTTTGCATCGCTGTTTTGCGAGCGCAATGGACTGGGCGACGAGCGTATTGCGGTGGACACGTGGGACGTTGACGACGACAGAAGAGTATAGGTGGTTGTATGCATGGTACAGGATCCGTTTCCAATTCATCGGGAGAGTGGGAAAATCAAGTGCTGCAAATAATTGAATTCCAGCGTTTGAAATAGAAGCGAAATACGTACACTTAGCCAGCGCCGTGTAAAAGTCTTGATCCACGAAGTCGGCCATCTCCAGGAGGCTCATTTCGTTGAGGGCTTGGTTGATGTCCGGCTCAGATGGGGGCGGAGATGGAGGTGCAAGTGGGTGGACCGGCGTTGCGATGCGATCCACTAAAAAGTTGAACGATTGTCAGAGGTTGTCAGATGGGCATGTGACATACCATCTGTCTCGAAGGCATCGACAAAAGACGTGTGATGGATGAAGCGTTTGAATAATTGTTGAAATTGGATGTCTTCATTTTCGACATTTGGATTGTCGCTCATGGTAAGTAGATGGGAGATGGGATGGAGATGGGAGAAAACAAGGGTTATGGCATGCTGCCCACGAACACAATATCAAGGCAGATCGCGAATGAATTCCCACGGCGAATAGTATTAGGAAGGTAAGTAGCGGCCCTTCACGTGATCTGCTCGTTTGTCGGACTCGTTATGACTTCATTCACCTCGCTCCTCTGATTGTCAACGGTGTAAAATCGCTCCGTATGAACTGCGCACGCATCCACCACGAAGCCGATCGCGATTTGATTGGACTACTTTAGGCGTTCACCCGTGTGTATTCGTCCTCGAAGCCCGTGTCGTGACGGTCCATGTGCTTCTTTGTCAGACACGAGGCTAAGCTCTACGACGACGCGGTCGATCAATGTGAGTTTTTTTTCCCTCGTCGCCTCTCCCAATTCATCGTGACCCTCTCTATCCCAACTTCGAAGCGATGACCCACCCCGTTGCGTCGGATGGGGTGAGATCGGCCTCATCTCCCGGGCCTCATACGCGACCCACAACTCGGTTGAGCCCACTCGCCCCGCTCAGTCCACCCGCCCTCTGCCCTAACACGTAACGACCTCCGCAAACGGCCCCCTCTCTCGTCCTTCCCTCCCTCTCCTTCCCCCCGCACCCACACAAAATTGCGTACTCCCTCTTCTGGCAGCCCCTCCAATAATACATTTGATTCATTTTTGTCTTTGAGCCGTGGCACGTGGACGATGCAAGCGAGCCAATTCAAGTTTTGTTTGCATTTTTGCATTTATTGTTCCATTGGCGCTTTTTTTGCCTCGACTTGTTGTTCTTCGTCCTCGTCGGCGCGCTCTTTGTCATCGACGACGACGACGTGAATGGCCTCGCAGATTCTCCTCGACGTGTTTTTGCCCGGAAAGGTACGCGACTTATGTTTACCGCTTCATTGCGCGTTTCGTTCGAGCCGCTTTCTCCTGCCAGGTCGCTTGGGACGAGATGGAGCAGCGAGTCATTGAAGAATAGCTGGAGAAGTTGGGCGTCGAACGAGGGACGGGCAGTGTAGTTCCTCTGCACGCACCGCATGCCCGTGCTGCTTCGGTGAGTGCCTCGTTGGTTTGGCGTGCACGCGTGTACTCATCTCGTCCGTTTCCTCGCAGATTTTCTCCCCTGCAGATCCCTCGCTGCTCTATCTCAAACCGAACAAGCTCCAGCAGTCCCAGACCGCGTCGGCTGCGAATTCCTCGGCGGGTTCACCGCGACAGACGTTCGACCACTCGCCCTCGCCTGGCGCCCAGGTGCCTCCTACTAGACTGCAAGCAAGGCATGGACACAGTTTCTGGTTTGCACACCCCCCTGCACTTCCTCCGTCCTACTACAATCCCAGCGCGGCTTTCAATACATTTCGTTTAACCGCTGTTCTGGGCTTCGATTCCATCGAGCAGAGCTTCGAAGTTGGTATATCGTCTCCCATTGATGGGATTCATGCGCCGTAGGGCCGTGTGCGTATCGATGCAGTCCCTTGCTCCTCGGCCTTGCGTTAGTAGAGGAAGCAGCCGCCCGGGCTTTGTCCGCGGGTTTGGCCTCGATATACCCGAAGATGAGGAGCCACAAGAGGACGTACCGCTCTCAGATACGGACGTCGAACGGAGGTCTCCAAACAACGAAGACGTTCTTGGTCTCGTTCTTGCCCCCAGCCAGCCGCCGTCCGAACCCGATGATGTTCCTCCGACAGTGCCGAGCACGCATCATTCGAGACACGTTTCGAAGCTATCGCACACTCTCTCGTTGCGATCTGTTGGAGGCATTCATGACATTACCCGCCATCAACCTCACGAAGCGTCTCGAGGCACAAGCACTCGAGGACAAGATTGAGATGTTGCTGGATGAGAAATCCCGGTTGATTCATTCAGAGATCGTCGCGTCCCGCGGGTCTGCTCTAGCATCCATCAGTCCTACCACAGAGAGCGCGATCACGGAAGTCATTGCCGAGATCTTGACTGCTCTCAGCCCGCACCTGAAGGCTTTGCATCTAGAGGTGGTTGATTGACGTGCTCACCGCCAGACTTAGTCAAGCTGTCAAGCCGAATATTGAGCAGCTCATCGATCTCGCTGCCGACAAGCGCGAGACGGCAGGGCTTATTGTCGAGAGTCTCATGCCTTTGCTGCCTTCGTCGTCATCTCTGGAGACGGATATGATCATTGCCCAGATCACCTCCGAAGTGCGTCGCGTCATCGTGCCGATCGATGCGCACGAGATCAAGGAGCAGGTCGCTGACCTCGTCGTTGAGCGTCTGGACTCTCGTCTTGCCAACCGCGACGTTGGTGGCGTCTCAAGCCTCTCTTTCGGCCAAGAACGAAGATCTCGCTGCAAAGCACGTCGACTTGGCTACTCTTTTGTCCGACCTTTCTTCTCAACTCGAGGGTATCAAGCATGCTGTCGAAGCCGGTCAACCAACGTCAGCTGAGTCGGCGCCGTCAACAAGTTCGGAGACGAGTGAAGCAATTTTCTCTACTCTCCACCTGCTCCAGACCACTGTTGAAGGCATCGCGAACGGTCAGAATTCTATTCTCGCACAAAAGGAAGATCTCGTCGCGCTGCAAAACGCATTGCACCAAGTCCTCGCCGAGCGTCTGAATGCTCTTCCCGAGTCGCTCACTGCCGCTGTCACCGTGCTGCAGAACGCGCACGCTGAGTTTGCAGTCTCGCGTGATGCTTCCAAATGCGATGTGGAGGAAATTCGCAAGCTGAAGGCAATGAACAACGAACTCCGGGTACAGCTTGCGAGCACGTGGAGCACATGGTCAGGTCCGCGTTGAGAAGGAAAACTTGATAGAGCGGCTTAGGGATGATGAGAACGACCGCGACAGCCTGCGCACGCGTGTGGACGAGCTGCAGGCTGCGACAAGCACCCATGCTTCCCAGGTCTCGGCGGTGGAGCATCGCAATTCGGAGCTCGAGGACGCGCTTGCGCAGAGTTTGGCGAGATTGAAGACGTCGGATGTAGTTGCTCGACAGTCGAACCAAGAGCGTATTTCTGAGCTGGAGAAGGAGAACAAGGACGCCGTTGCCGAACAGCAGGCGACCAAGGCTCAGGTACGCATTTTCTTCATTCCTGGTGTCGGTGCAACGAGGTGAACTGGAATCTGTAGTTGAACGAACTGCAAATCCAAATCAAGATGGCGGAACACGAGAAAGAGCTTACGGCAAGAGCACGAGTCTCTCATTGCTCAACAGAGTCACTGGGACGATCTCCGTCGGGTCACTGAGCAATTTGAGACCCTTGTAACTTTCAGGCCGCAAGCCGACGAAGAGGAGCTCAAGGAACTCCGGCGTCTGCGCGATCAGCAGCGGCAACTCGAGTCTGACTACTCGACTCTCCAGAAACGGGTACGCGACCAGGAGCTTCGGGCTGCCAACAGCGAGCGTGCTGCGAGCGCTGCGAAGCAAAGCTTCATCCAAGCGCAACAACGCGCGAGCGAACGGGAGAGACGCACGAGGGAGTACAAGATTGAGTTATGGCAACCAGACTTCATGAACAAGGATGACATCTACCTCGGCGCGAGTCCAGATTCAAAACCGATCGGATCAGATACTCGTTGAGAAGGTGACTGTCTTCCGTAGGCCCGCCCATACGTCGACGGGGAACTTTTAGCACCCGCTGAGAGCGCAGATGGCGCTGTCAAGACGTATAAACTCAGCGTTCTACGACAGGGATTTCGAGCACGCGGAGATGCTGCACAAGGGAGGCCTTCGAGTATCTGCACCGGATTCTCAAGGGATACAAGGGTTCTACACTTTGCGGCGGTGCGCGAGCAATTTTCACTCCGTTCTCGTTCCTCTAGCCAAGTTCCCCCTCCTCCGCGACCATCGAGCGTGCAGAGTCAACCACCACCACCATCGCAGGGACGCAACCCGCAGTCTACGAGACCCGGCCCTGCCTCCAGTCAGCCGCCGCCCTTGCCATCTCCCCCTCACGCAGGCGGGACACAACGTATGCGTATGTTGCCTTCGTTGGGTCTGCTGCGCTTTCAACGCCTGGGTCGTATGCAAGAGCCACGCCCCGCCGGGACCTCCGGGCAGTGTTGTACCACCTC
Organism: Leccinum uliginosum; assembly: GCA_038091455.1. Classification (NCBI taxonomy): domain Eukaryota; kingdom Fungi; phylum Basidiomycota; class Agaricomycetes; order Boletales; family Boletaceae; genus Leccinum; species Leccinum uliginosum. Next base: position 8,165 of record JBBPOM010000199.1, read on the forward strand.
GCGGTCCATATGCGCGCGCGACGCCGCTCCCTGGTGCTATCGGTCCCGCTGGCTTTGCGCAGCATTCGGGTCAGTATGCCCCTCTGTCGAGTCAAGTGAATATACCGGTGCAGCAGCAGCAACAACCTGGGCCGTACGCCCCGCCTCGCTCAGCTCCCATACTGGGACTTGGGTCGTATACCTCATCTCCACGAACTTGGCTTTGGCAGCAACAATCAGTCACTTGCTTCTCTGGAACCGCGATGACCTGCGCGGGGCGTGGAACTGGTTGTCTCCCTCCAACCTCGCCAGAAAGTGGTAAGAATTTAGATGGGAGAATGTGAACTGTAGCTTCTGGAATGACGGTGGTATACGGCAAGAGTGCAAGCATGCTAATGATATTGACCTTCACTACGCTGAAATGCTCAAGGTGAACTACTTGCTTTCTGTAATTCTAATTTTGAATGCTAAATTTTTTCTTCCTTCAGTACCCTGAGGTCCAGCATAGCTGGTACTGGATGACATTTGTGGCATCGTTCGTGATGGGTCTGGTCGTCATATACAAGAGTGACTCCACTTTGCCGTGGTGGGGCTATATCATTCATATCCATCATCTTCCTTGGAGTGTTGCAAGGTATAATGGGGATGAATCCTTCAGTCCGCATGTCTTAAGTTCAGATCAACATTCCATTCGCTTAAATCGGCTACGCTCATCTTGAATAGAAACCTTTCTACAGATGATTGCAGGATACTTGCACCCAGGAAAGTGTCTTTGTTTTCAGATATCGTTTCACAGGCTTGTTTGTTTCTCCATGTCCTCAAGGTCGGCCAGTGTATGTCTTCCGGAAATACAGTCAATAAAATATTGACGGATCTTATCAGATGCCAAGCTGCCTCCTCGTGCCTCCTTCACTGCACAGGTAGTCGGCATTCTCCTTGGCGCCATCTTGAATTATGGTAGAATATCGCCACCACTCTGCTCAGCATATATTCTTACGATTACCTCTAGTCATGATGAATTTTATCATTGACAACCAGCGGGATATTTTTCTTTCTGTTCATGGGACAAACATCTGGTCTGGTTAACAACCGCAGAACCCATTGCATGGGGTGGCCTCAGTCATGAACTGTTCTCCGTTGGTGGCAGGTGCTAGTGGGTTCCGCTGTCGTATCTAATCGGACTTGTTGCGCCAGTACCGCTCTAGATCGTTCATCGCTATTGGCCCTGGAGCTGACTATTTATATATACCTCTCATTTTGTAAGTGTCCAACGTCTCTTGACGGGCTAAGCCTCTTATCATCCTTTCATTTAGCATGCGGATCAGCTCCCTCGCCCAGGGCATTAATTCCTCCGTGTTATCGTACTTCGTGATCGCATTCGTTCTCCGAGTCAGTGGTGGGTCAGAACGCGCTACTCCCGCTGGTTCCAGAAATACAACTACCTCGTCGGAGCAGGTGCGTTCCTTTCCAGGATTTGAAATGAAAGCGCATCGCGATGGTGGAGATGGCTGCTTCTTTTTCTCTTGAAAACAAATAGTTCGACGTGGTTGACAAAATTCTGGGAGTGGTGGTTCGAACGAACGACTTCGCACCGTGCCCATTCATATAATCGGAATCCAGGACCGCCAAGTTCTAGCCTCTGTAACGGTACGTACTCTGTAACGGTACGTATGCCTTCAAGTTAGGCTGTGTTCGCTACTATAGGTTGTCCTTGTAGCGCCTCATCGCCCTCTTGAAATGTGCGGGAGCACTTCCAACAGAGGGTGGCGGCGATACATACTATTTGTCACTGCAATACGTGCCTGCGATCGCGTTGACTCATCCGGTGACCGAATTTTAAAGGGGGAAGAGGAATGCTTACTATGGCTAATACTATTTTCGTTCAATCGACATTGCATCTGCTTCTAATGACGTTGAGAACATTCTTCATGACCCTTGCAGAAGGTTTTAGATCAGTCAAGTCACGCAATGTTAGATGGCTACCGGTGAGGGCACGTCCGAGTCAATTATACCTTCTTGGGGGTAAGTTGCACGCGTAGAATATACCGTAGATGCACCCGTCACATTTTCGTCTGCTTCGCAGCAGATCCCATGCCACTGGGAAAACAACTGAGGCGTAACTTTAACTGAGCCTCGTTGCGACGCAACAACGTACCATTCAGATACGCTAAACCACGCAACGTTACCACTATATTACCGTGACTAGACTCGAGAAGAAACAATCACGATCGCACAATGTTGCGCCTATTCGATTTTGAGTAACTTGAATGTTCAAGGACGATGAATGCAATACGTGCCACCATTAACAAGTCGGCGGCAGCGCGAATTTCCCGAGGATAAGCTTCTACTTTGACGGCGATAGGACATTCGAGATCCCTGCCTCGGTCCTTGATATGGGACTGGTTTCAGTGGCATCGCTAGACGAGGAAGCGCATCGGATAGTGGCGATGAGTCGGAGTCGTGGTCTGGTTCGCAGGCCGAAGCGAATTCTCTGTCTCGAGCTGCACCCAATGCGGCCGCTCCTCCCTTGTACGCTGGACCTGTCGCCATAATGGATGACTATACCCGCGCATTGCAAGTCGTTGGAAGAACGCGATGAGCTGTTCACGTTCCCCGCGTGCACGGAGGATCTACTCGACAATCCGCGACCGTTTATCCGGACGTTGCGTTTCCGCACGAAGCGCACGGAGACATTGCTCATGGGCAGAGCCGGTGCGTGTATTTCCATCATCCTGACAAGAGTCTCGTCATTCGTCATACCCACGCACGCTCAGCAGCCCGCAAAGAGAACGATGGCGTTTCCTTACAAGCCCTTTAACCACCCTTCGTTCTCCTCCACCTTCTCTTTTCGCTCGAGCGATACATGCGCCCCCTCAGTGTCCGACATATTCGTCGCAGACCCGCGCAAGGGAAAGGGCTCCATCAGCTTATTCAGTGAGATCCCTATGAAAAAAACGCTCCCGTTCCAAGCTCGCATCTTCGGATTCGATCAACGACACCATGACATCCTTCTCCACCTTCACACAGAACCCTTCGCAGCTCTCCGTTAACACGTACATGTCCCCTTTCCACCACGAACCCGACCCTCCACCTCGTGTTCCACAGATTCCCTTCAGAAGGGAAAAGGAACGGACTCAAAAAAGATTTCGCCTCAACAAAGCCCCCCTGTACCCCCCAAAGTCGACGAACCTCTCCTCACAATCGACACCGATTTTTTCGCACATGGAGGACATCATCGACATGAACGCCATCTCCACCTCTTTTGGTACACGTCCCAGCACCTCCAGCCTCCCCACCCGTCCGAGTGCCTCATCCTCCAGCACTCTTTAACTCCCAGCCTCGACACACTCACCCCACCCTCTCCCTTCTCTTCCACCGTCTTCACAGAGCCCTTCACTCCCTCCTCCATCTCCCCGAAGCGCAGACATGGACACGAGTGCAAGATTTCCCCAAAGACTATCATGCCCGCGCTCAACCCAGATCCAACCCCCGAACAAGCAGCCGACCGCGAGTGGACCGCACCCGAGAGCTGGGCAATCGAAAAGGAGGGGACAGGCGCCGCAGCCGAAGGTGCAAACTACAGTTCAGACGAAAGTATACTCGGTAACAGCTCGCGCTCACCCGACGACTACTCTATCGCCACCGACATCGCCACTAAGAAACGCACACGCAGGAAAAAAAATTATCCCCACAAACCCTCCTCCTCCGCCAGCTCAAGCAAGTTCGTCCTCGTGCACATATATCGTGCCAACGGCTCGTATCACGTCGCGTCAATTCCCCCACAAGCAACCGTCGCAGGTCTCACCCCCTCCCTCAACACCCGAGTCGTGCGTGATAACGACAGAGAGACCCACAAACTCTATCTCAAGGAACGAGGAAGAGGTTACACCCTCCCATTTCTTGCATTTCCTTCATTTCCTTCTCAGAGCGCGTGCTGGCGCTGACCGAGCGGCCTGCTGCAATCACTCGTCGTCGTTTGGAACAAGCCGGATATGATCAGTTTGACAGCTTCGACTACCTTGCCGCTGAAGATACGACCTTTGTTCTCAAGTTCGTGTACAAAAGCTAGCTCCTCGGCCCAACAGTACGCCTCCCCACTACGTCCCTTGGTCTAGCGCTCATCCATTCCAGGCCGAAGATCTGAACATTGACAACTTTGAACGGGTAGATCTCACAGGGTGCGGTCTACCCACTATACCCATCATCTTTCACAGAAGTGCATCACCAATCGTACATCTTAATCTGTCTCAAAATCCCATGGTGGAGATACCCCTCGACTTCATGCAATTCTGTACCATCTTACGCGAACTTCGCCTCTCGAACATGGCCATGAAGAAAGTGCCACAGAGAGTTCGACACTCGGCAAGTTTACATCGTCTCGTTCTCTCTTGTAACCGTATAGTGGACCTTGATGACGCCGCACTCAACCTCTCGACCCAGCCTACTTTGCACGACCGGCGACACATCCTCCGGTGATGCAAATGCGGATCGAATGCGTCACGGACGATCCATTGATCTTCTCGATTTTCTAGCGTGTCCGAGTCGCTCATCCTTTGCAATACGATTCAAACTGGACCCGTCCGCGGCCTTGACTTCAATCCTATTCAAACCAATCTGTTGTCTTCTGGTGCGGTCAGCGGGGAGGTGAGGACTCAACCTCTTCACAAGTACACGTCATCACAACGCGCGCCTTCTTGTATGAATAGGTTTACATATGGGATCTTAACGATCCCTCGAAACCTTATTCCGGGAAATCGCAGCACAGAACTCGATGAGATCACCTCCGTCGCTTGGAATCAGCAAGTCCGATACGTGCTCGCTGGCGCAAGCAGTTCGGGATATTCGGTCGTATGGGGTCTTCGTGGAAAACGTGAGGTTGTAGCTCTTGCCTACGGCGGTAGAGCAGGCACACTCGGTAGTAGCAGTTGGTTCTGGGATGCCTATATCGGAGGGGGAGGGATATAAATGCTATTGCATGGCCTCCGGATAATGTATGTGCTGCTCACGTTTCCGCCCGATGTTTTAGCTAATCCAATGGCTAGGCCGCACGACTCGTCACCGCCTCTGAGGATGATATGTCGCCGGTCATCATGGTTTGGGATCCTCGAAACCCCCGTGCACCAGAGAAGGTGAGTTGTCCAATGGTTTCTCCTGTTACTCTCTACTGACATGTGTATGAAGATCCTCACTGGTCACGAGAAGGGCGTGCTCTCATGATCGTGGTGTAAACAAGATGCCGTCCTGTTGTTGTCTTGCGGTAAAGACAATCGTAAGAGTTATTCTTTTGACAGCTGCTGATGTACGTGTGACGTCATGATAGCTCCCTTCCGCGGACAACTGGGCGTCGTTCCAAGTCGAATGATGCCCACGCAATCCTGATCTCCTCGCCGCTGCTTTCTTTTCTGGAACCATCGGCATCCACTCGTTGCAGTCCCCCTTCTGTGCAAGCTACACTGAGACCATCTGGTGCTGAGCTTTATGACGCACATCTACTTGCGCTTCCTTCAGATCAAGCTACTCAGGGTCTCAATCTTAGCCTAAAGCAACCTCCGCGCCGGCTCCGCCGTCCTATTTCTGCTTCCTTTCAAGGTGTCTTATTATCTTAGGCGTTGCATCCCCTCCCTCGCCGTGCGGACCGTCGTGGTCAATTCTTCGAGCTCACGTTCGTTCCGCTTGCTCACCAAGTCAGATATCGTTGGTGCAGTCGTGATTGTCAGCAACCTCGTTGTAGCGAGAGTCAAGAAGTTGGGGACGGCAGACGAAGAAGGGTTTGCCGAGGACCGCGTGGGCGAGCAGTCGCGGGTTAAGGAGACGTGGAAGGCGCTGTTGAGTCTCTCCAGATCGAACTCGAGGGAAGAGGTCAAGGCCCTGATCGAGGAGGCTGCTGCAAGACTGGAGGAAGCCTGGGCGCAACAAGATGATGCTGATAGTGCTCCTGCGCTGAACTACACGGCCGATGAGGAACTGGATAAGCTCGAACCTCGCGATCCCGTTGTTTCTTTCGTTGACCCCGAACCCGAACCCGAACCCGAACCCAAGGTGGAAACGGCAGATACAGAGAAGACCGGGTCAGAGCTGTCAATGTCTGACGCCCCGGCTGCTGCCGGCGAATCCACCACCACTGCACCATCGCATCGTTCTTCGGGGACGACGCCGGCATTGGACCCTTCGTTGCGGGAACCGGAGCCGACTTCTTTAGCATCATGGGCGCCGCACCAGATACGGATGCTAACGGTGCGCATACATTGGTCGTTCCTCACAAATTACCCAGTTGGCTCGAGTGTAGCTGCTACGATGGGAAGCCGTCCATCTAGCATCGCTAGCGAACGCTTGAGTGTCACAAACAATGCATTCGGATCTGGGCAAGGTATAATATATAAATATCCTTGTGCCAGTGGTAGACTTAGGCTGAAACATCACTCCTCGTCTTTCCCAGATCTTTCGTTTGTACAGCACCGTCAGATGACTTGTCACGTTTGTGACCAACTCGGTTTCATCTTTACTAGTCTCACCCACGTAGACTATTTCCTCTCTTAGAATGGTCCAGTGAGTTCACTACGCGCTTACCTTTTGCTCCTTAGCTCAACTTTTTCACCGTCGCTTCCAGCCCTGGAACGGCAGGGAGCCGACCAAGTCCTGCCTACCATCCCTAACGAGATATACATCTTCGAATCCATCGTCCCGTCCACTCCAGAGTCCCCGCCACCACAAGACGAACTGAAGACGCTCCGCAATCTCTCTCACGTTTGTCGATTCTTCGCCGGCGCTTGTCTTCCCCGCATGTTTTACTAAGTCCGGTTCTTCGAGTCCACCAGCAGCAACGCATTTGAAGCATCCACGACGAGCGGACGATTCCCTACAAAGCGACCTCTTACACTTTCCCTCGCCACTTCAGTCAGGTGCTATTGTTTCAACCACTGGCCCTACATTTACAGGGCGACTCCGCCAATTTTGTGAAAAATATTGTCGACGCGCAGGTGCACATGCCCAACCTTCCCGAGCTCAACTTCCTGTGCTGTTCCGTGGATATGGTGTGACGGATCGTGGTTGCGGCGGACTCGGCGCTCGAGGATATGACATTTGAAAATCGTATATTCAAACACGGACCTGGCTCCGTGAAAGACCTTCTGGGACCTGACGGACCAGAGGAAGTCAAAGAATGTCAAGGTGAATGTAAAGGTAAAGGCGTTTGTCCGCCATTGCAACCAGTACGACCGAGCCAAGCCATCCGCGGACGTGACACACGTGCGCACGCTCGAATGGGGCTTGTCCTGCCTGGAGCACATGGATTGGCTGCTGCCCCGCGGCAGGTCCGAGTCTACCATCACAGAGCTGCGCCTTCGTGCCGACTATGTGAATAGAGAATAGACATACTCACAAGCTGCACACGGTTCCCGTGTATGCTCCGCGGTCCCTCGAGACACCAGGCTCTACCTGCACCAATAGTTCAGATAGTCCCCACATCCGATCCACATGTTGCTCGGTTTTGACCCGAAATTCCAGATGTGATTCTCAATCAAGGACTGCGAAGTCCAAGTCAAAACCGGGCGGTGATCTAGGCTGAACAATGTGTTTATCAATGGGTCGATTCCAGGCATGCAAATCGGATTCGCTCTACCTAATAGACATATTATTGACGTTGCAGTGTGGACACATTGGCGTTACGGCGCCATCGGTCTACGACGATTATCGAGTGTTGGCGTGCTGAAATAGATATTCACGAAAAGTGAAGAGCTGGGGCGGCCGCGGACTATTTGGGAGTGAGTTATCTCAGTCACCATAGATTCGTGTAATGACTTCTGTCAACAGGTGTCATCGTATAGTTCCTTATAGTGCATCGTAAGTTATCGTCTAAGGTGTTCAGGTGCGAGGAATGTAGGTTTTGGGAGACCTTTCCTATCGAAAACTGTAGGCGTGGCAGACTGCCTTAATATGTAAGAGCGATCAGCGGCTAGTGCATCTAACTTAAATCGGTCAAGGGAACAACTCGAGGAACGCACTCACGACGGTTCCATCGATGCAATTGAACCGTTCCCATTCGAATCGATGGAAATTTTGCTGCACGCGCATCTTCACCTCGCCTTATGACCGCGAAGAACGGTCAGGAGCTCCAGCGGTGGGTGATCGTTTTCTTTTATATTGTAACATGCTCCGAGCCGTTTATCGAGGTTTGCGAGCGTGTCGACATGACCGCCGTAAGATAAGAGTCAACGTCTCTGAACATGTTTCACGATGCAGATTTGGTTTTCGCGTGAGCTGGCTCGAGATGATTTGAAATGCATGCTGGATGATCCGGCGTGGAGAGTGAACTGACGCTACAGACCCTTCAACCAAGTCGGGATAATGCAAACGTAAGTCAGACTTGTGTCCTGTTGCGTTGTCGTGGTCTTACATGGTCACTTGTAATTTACACATCACCCTGCCTGTACTAGATGATTCACGGATCCATCGAAGGTATGTATATAGTCAATCTCATGCCAATTGTAAGTCTATACTGAATATAACTACTCTTTCATTTGATAATCTGGCACGGTCAGACGACCCGGTAGAAATTCGACACATTGTTTGCGACCACCTTGGTCTCGCCTTTGCCAGCTCACACAAGTTGATTATTTCGGGACGGTTTTCCGTTTGGACGGTCGGAAGTGGACGAATTGAAGCCAGGGGGTCACTTCGTACGGGTGATGGCATTGCTGATTGAGCGTGTGTGAATAAGATTCCACCCCTTCGTCGACCAGATAACGGCGGCAAGTGAGGTTTATGTAATTGTTACCCGAGTCGGTGCTAATAATCCCACACCACAATCCTGTCACGGTGCCCACGGCGTGACGGCCACTTTTCCGACTCGGAGAAGACGAGTTTTCCTTGGGAACACGGCTTGAGGAGCGACAGTGACCCGTCCGACTTACCGAGGCCCCTGCAATCACATTTATCACTCCGTCGGCAAGAAAGATTATTTTATTGGAGATCGGCGATTTGACCAGTCTATGGAGACAGACTCGGAGGACGTCATTCGTGGTCCAAGAGAGTCGTTGGATCAAGGCCAACCTGTTCTGATTCAAGACTCGTCACAACATTTCTGGCAGGGGAGAGTGGGTGGCAGGCACCCTCCATTCGTGCGAAGATATGTTTCCTTCGGAGTCAGCGATGGCCGTGGCCGTGGATGATCGATGATCTTGGACACCTGACAATTTGGTGAGGGGAAAAGTCTATCGCGAACATCATAATGACGGTCACCATTTTAGATCGAGCACAGCAGGCAGATCGATCACTTGAAGTTGCGAGCCGACACGAACCGTATTACAGGCGATAGTGAAGGCGGGGTCTGGAACTCACGGTGCGTTCTCTTCTAGTCGAAAAACGAGACATTTACTTCGTCGAAGCTCAATTGCTTGAGGTTGTTTCGAGGTGATAAGTGCCACAGACGAGGATGTCTTCGTCGTCGGGGCAAAACTATCTGCTGGCCAGTGGCCAGAAGGTGTAGAACTTCCAGTTCATTGAACGTGCAGAGAAATGAAGCGAACAAAAGCGCGTCGCGCGCACGCGACACTGCAAGACAGTTTCAGGCGGAACTGAGGAGCGTTCAGGCGAGGCAAGTTGGGAGAGAAGAGGGACTAAGATACGGAATGCAAAAGTGGTTCAAGACGGGACGAATGGAGGCATGGGACGCGGGACGCATGGAAGGCTACTAATACAAGGAGGGGCATGAACGGGGGTTTTTCGAGGGACTGAAGCAGGGACGGAAGATAGGAAGACAGGAAGGGATCGACGAGAGATAGAAATAAGGTCGGACAGAGGAACGTGCACATGCACTGCAAGCCTTTGACGACGTTTTTTCTGCAGAGATCGACGAGCGAGATCGTGTGGTAAGTAAAGACTTAAACCCAACCAGAACAACGCTGACTGTCGACAAAAGACGAGGAAACAAGCGCAGAAATGGTCGGACTGGATACGACGAAGTCAACATCATCGGACGTTTTAGATACTCTGAGATTAGGACTCTCACTCGCAAAGGCGAAGACATTCCACGTCTCCCTCTCTCCGCGTTCACCAGCGCAGGCGCGTCACATTCCCCATCCCACCCACACCCAGTTTCATCCCACCCACCGGCATGACCGACGCTCATCTCTACATCGCCCACGATCAAGCCAGCGGATACAGCGCGGATATTTCCCATGTCACCCGTGCTCGCAAACGTGCTGTTGTGCTGTCGTCCAGTGGCCACACTCCTGAGACGATCCTCGCTTCGTGAGACTCTCTTTCGCACTCACAGCCTTCTTATCCTCATCCCGCCACAGGTCCGGCCTCGTCGACGCACCCGTTCTTGCCGTCCTCCTTCCCTTTGCTCCTGGCAGCATTGTCATGAATACCAATCGCCCCCCTCACCGCCGTGTACGATGGTACCACCCCCGTTGCCCCAGACGCCGAGGACGACACCAAAGTCAAGGCTCAGGTAGAGACACCAGTCAACAATCTTCGTTGGGCCTTGCAACACGCTCGAGTAGTCGATCTCGACATCCAAGGCAGCATCGCCGCTGCCAACGCTTCCTTCTATGACTCCCTCGACAACCTGTTCACCAAATCCATCAAATCAGACGCCGACACGAAGCACACACCCACCACTGACTTAACTACCTCAAGAGTATTGATGTCGTGGACGCCATTGATGGCCGCGAGAGCAGCCACAGCGACGGCAGCGGCAGTCTTCGTCAAGCACACGCAGTCGAGAGTCACGGACATTCACCGTCCTGGGAGTGGTGCTTACGGAAGAAGAGAAGCAGGCCCACAGACTCAAGTCTCGTATCTGCGCAATGATATCAGTGCGGTTATTTCTCCCGCTCGGTGGTTCAGGGTGCTGGTCGTCACGGGAGAAGTCAGAAGACAGGTGTTAATGGAAGCGAGAGGTGTTCATGATACTAGACCTGGTGGGTGTCTCCTTCTCCTTGCTCTCCATTTTACCTAAACTCGGCGCCGTCCTTGTGCAGGTGTCAAATGTGCATGTCCTCTACACCGGCCGTATGACTAACTTCATTCCAAACTGCGCACAGCCGTCATCTCCGGCCCTCCAGGCCCGCAGGGTCAACTACCAAAAGAAAGGTAACGATTGCACCCGCTCACACGTCTCGGCCCGCTGAACATGTACCCATAAGACTCCGTCTTGCGGACGTGACTGCTCCAAGAATGGGAAACACCACCAGGGAAGACGAAGCGAGCTCATAGATCAGCCGCGGCTTGCAAAAGCTCATCATCCGAATTCCCTCTCAGTCACTACCCCCAGACGAAGTCTGGCTCAGTTCCGCTGCTCTCAAGGTCTTGAACGCGGCTCAGGAACTGCGGAAAAACATGCACGATTGGTGTCTCGCTCATGATTACCTTCTGCTTGCCCTCATAGAGGACCCCTCCATTGCGTCCGTCATCAAGGCCGGACTCACCGATGCGGTTCAGAGTCATCCGAATCCTCTGCAAAAGGTGTCCTTTTTTATTTTCTTGTCTTTGCCCCTGTGGCGCTCGTTGATCGTTTTCGTAGAACGAAGAACAACCCCGTTCTCATCGGTGAACCAGGTGTCGGTAAGACCTCCATCGCCGAAGGACTCGCACAGCGTATTGTCAACCGAGACGGTCCTGCACCTCCTATCGGCCGTATCTTTCTCTGGACATGGATGCGCTCATGCCTGGAGCCAAGTACAAGGGTGAATACGAAGAACGTGTCAAGAGCGTTCTAAAGCTTCCGACGACGGCAACCCCATCATCCTGTTCATCTGGATCCTTCCAACCCCTTCCAACTTCTTTTGGCGAGGGGAAAGCTCCATTGAATTGGTGCTACGACGCTTTCAGAACACACAAAGTATATTGAAACCGATGCAGCACTTGAGCGAAGGTTTGCACATGTGTTGATCGACGAACCCTCCGTTCCGGAGATAATCAGCATCCTGCGAGGGATACGGGAGAAATATGAGGTATACATGGCTTCAGAATACTTGATGGTGCTTTGATATCCGGCTACCCTTGCTCGTCGCTACATATCGAGAAGGTTACCCGATGCCGCCATAGATCTTGTCGACGAAGCCTGTGCTAGGTGCGTGTCAATCGTTCTATTTGTGCTCCTACATCTACTTTTTATACAGCGTGAGAGTGGCCGCTCTGGAAGCCATCGATAAGCTGTAGCATCATAGCTTACAAGTTGAGGTGGAAATCCATGCCTTGAAGAGAGAAAAAGATCAGACAAGCAAGGATCGTCTCGCTGCTGCCCACAAGGCAATGGCGGAGATCGATGACGAGCTTCAGAAGCTGTTTATGAAGTTGAGAAGAATCAGGTCAATAACGTCCCAAAGAGAATAGACGAGCTCAAGGCGAAAGCTGACGACGCCGAGAAGGCAACTTTGTTTATTTCTTTCTTGAGTTTCGGATGGATCGTCTGATCATGCGTGCAGACATGGCCTTCAAGCCGCTTCAGATCTTCATTGCTATCATGATGCTCTTCCTGAATTGCAGAGTCGACTCGAACAGCTTTGAGCTCAAAAGTTGCAGGAAGAAGGCGGATACGTAGGCACAAGTCACTGTTTCTGCAGAGCATATAACCGAGATCATCGGTAGATGGATGGCCATTCCTGTGAAGAAACTTATGTCGACAGAGAATGAGAAGTTGTTTCACATAGAGAAGATTCTTGCCGACTCGGTGGTTGGCCAACTTGAAGCTGTGAAGGTAGCAAATGTCATCAGACTATCTCGCAGTGGGCTCACAATGCTAATCGATCTATTGCAAGCTTCCTCATGACTGTCCCCCCTCCGGAACTGGTAAAACAGTAAGCCCGAGTTGCCGACACGGAATCAATACTAACAAGTTTGATTAGCTTGCATCGTTGCTCTTCGACTCTCCAGATGTGCTATGATTCGGGTCGCGGCATGCGATTTCATGTCTGATTGGGTACTCAGGGTCGGCCGAAATCTCCTAAACAATAGGCCGTCTCGCGCACCTTCCGCCGCGATCTCGAAGACCAACAGCGCCGCAGGGTACACGTATCCCCTCATCCTCACCCTCACGCTGACATGTCACATCCTCGAAGGACCGCGCAGACCAAGACCAGAGTTCAACAGCGACCTCCGTTGGTTCGGGCATCATGAATGGTTCTTACGCGTACGGCCCCTCCAATGAAGACGAGGCTGGGTCCAAGCCGCTTCGATGGGACCCCGTGTTCATGTTGATCAATGGCTAGTGTCGGAACACTAGGCTCACTCTGGTTCGTGACCTCGCTTGGACAGTGCTCGCGAAGCCCAGACTCTCGATGTTGGTAAGTAATGGTAACGGGGTTGACCATCGTATTAATAAACCAGTCGTCCATATAACCAGACATTCACGTCCGATACGGGTTGCAAATACGTGAGGCAACCATACAAGGATACAAACTAGACAGTCTGATGTTCACTAAACACTGATATGTACATATAGAATCTATTGATCTCGCGCAACAGAGTACCATCATTGCTCGAGTGTGATCCAGGCGACCAGATCCGTCCAACATATTCTCGTAGAACTTGGATGCGATCTTGCTCGTCTCGGCATCGTCCCAATCACAGAGGGGAACCCTGCAAACTGCATCACGGACTCGGAGGCCAAGTGGATGGAAAGGTAGGCAAACTACAAGTACTCAACTCGTATCTCATAATGCGTTCGATCGTAAACGGACTGGTATCGTGGAGGACCTAAGCAGATTCAAACGAATTTTCCTTGTTTGGGACACTGTGATAAGCAAAGTCACTGAGCCTACTCAAGGCTTGAAGGCTTGAAGCTAAGATTCTAGATATACTCAATCCCGAACATTCAAGACATATGAACGTGGCGAGATCTTGCATACACTCAGCGGTGATGTCCAGTTTTCTGTCAACAGTAATTCAGTCTGACCATTAGCAGTGGGTTGGCCTACAGCGAGAAAGTAAATCTCATTTATGACACGGTGATTTCACCAATGCGAATAAGGATGGTTGAGTGGTAGAAACTTGAAGACTCGGAGCCTGAGAGGTTTCCATAAATTTACGTAAGTAGTCTTCTGGACAACGACAGCCCATCATCGGAACCACCCGTTCTTCGTTGTCCTCACTCTGACCCTCAACGTTTCAACACCTTCAAGCGGCAGTCGCAATGCTTAGCAAGTATCTTTAACGGATGGATTTCGCCCCATATGGCCATATCACAAAACTACGACATCGCTCCCTTCAATATCTTTTGGACATTCGAGTCCTTCCGAGTCCCTATATTACTACCGCGGCAACTTCGTGAGCCTCGCAACTTCTATAAAACATCGTTACATTTTCGACTCAAACAGATTCTCTTGAAGTCAGAATATCCCGCCGCTCAAGCATGAAAAATGTTGATCTCGGAGACACAATGGAGCCCCTACAAGTTCGGAATCAGGTCAAGGTGTGTTTGTTAACCGGCGAACTATCCCGCCCTTATTCACTCCCGTCAGCCTGAGTGAGGAACGTTTTGAGTTTCGGGTAAATTGTTCAACGACTCCGTGTCCGGCTTGCTTCATCCATCCTTTACGCACAGCACGATACCACACGTGCGTTCTTGCTGTCTTCATTCGCACCTCGTTGACAGTGGCCTCTCAATGTGCGGATAATCAATTAGACGAAATTGTACCAAATTTAGGCAAAGATTTGCTCAAGGACTCCGTGCTACAGCCGTTTAACAAGGAAAAAGAAAGCCTCAGGCACACCGTCCAATCTCTTCATGTTCGAGAGGAAAATACAAGTGCGTTCAGTTCATTTTTGTTCTCACCCCATTGACAGTTGCCTCTTTATGCATCGATAATCAATCAAACGAATCCATCTGCGCCCTAGCAGACTCATGTACATTTATCATGATTCCGGTTCACGCCTCTAATAAGAGGCGCAGACAAGGTACGATGTGGTTTTCATGGTCGTTCGGAATACCTTGACAGTTTTGGTGTCATTCAGTTCATGTTTCCAAAGTTTTATCTTTATTTGTATTTGGCAGTCCCCGAGGTAAAGAAGATGCTCGTATTACAGAGGCTATTGAATGCTCCCGAAAGACGAAGAACGATACGATTTGTGAGAGGAGACTCGCGTCCTTAATAGCTGGCTGTAATTGGAACTTGTGAGTAATTGTACTGATCACACGAAGAGCGACACGAGAATCTCTCCAGAGTTCCAGCGATTTTGTGTCAAGATGGATGCTTGAGGACCACGCTGACACGATGATGGACTCAAGGTACCATCACGCGGTCATCCGAGTCGGGTACTATGCGAGCGCAGTCTCGTTCGACCCGACGAACATTAGCAATATCATCGTCAAATACTGCAAGACGCGAGCAGGTTTACAGTTGACCGACGGGCTGCTACAGGGAGGCGTTCAGTGCATTCGAGACGATGATGTCGACAATGAACAACCTCTTGGCAAGTTTGTGGTGAGCCGTTGGATCTAACTCGCGTAGTTTATGATGTTCTGATATCAGAGCTTCAAGGCCGATATCTCGGCACAACTTCGTGACTTATCCGAAAGATCTCGATCTGACCGTCCGTCTTTCCTCTGCTATTAGATCGACCTGACAGGTCGCTGATAATCGCCTTGTCGAAATAGGTCACTGCTGTTCCATGACATCACTTTCAATCCCCTGATTTGGAAGACGGTACGGTCTACTCCAATGCGTGTCTGCCTCGCCCCCCAGGCCCGTTTCTGTCGCAATCCACCTGTTTTCTCGAGCGAACGCTGATACGCTCTGAGCGATTGGCGAATTGCTGGACCATTCAGACCATTTCAAATACACATCTGCGACCTCGGGACTCGGTGCTCATCGCTCGGGCATCCCAGAATCGTCGGGGGGAGATGGCTCGTCACGTTCCAATCATACAGGCAGACCGTGTTCTACGGCATCGAGATCCGCGCTCGGCAGGTCCTCTGGGAGGACACCGGGCTGATCACAGCCTGGGATCCGTGCTCCGTCATGTCCGCCGGCGGTCTTCTATTCTTCGCCAGAAAGTCAACCAAGAGATCTTATGTACACATTGGTACGCAGGATGTTTGAATTGTGGACACCCTCCCCCATGTTCACGACTGATGGTCTCCTGTTTGTAGGAAGCTTTTGGAATTCAAAGTGCACCAAGAATCTGGGCATTTCTCTCATTCTGCCTCGATAGACGTGCCTATGAAGCTCTTTTGGCTATCTGTCTACCTCGTCACTGACAAAACCCTCTTTCCTTTACATCATGGGCTGACATCTGATCTCTTCGATACCCAAACCCGAACCGTTTACAAATTTCCCGAATTTTCCTCCAAATTTGTGAGTGCTCCCGTTCACTGCCTTAGGATCATTTGTCATTGTAATAAATAAATACAATACAGCGAGAATCTAGGACGGAATAGAAATCCACCAATACCTCATGTCTCAATCGCCGAGTGTTGCTCACGAGCACAAACGTCGATGTCGTCTCCTAGTACCCGCTGCACCAAGTCGGGATACTCGTCTCCAGCGGCAGTGTCGACCCTCGTCCAAACCTTTGCTCTCCTTACTTCCGCCCAAAACGACCAGGAAACAGTTAGCAACCGGCATCAGCAGGAACGTCGAAAACCAAAACGGAAACGTGACATACTGCGTGGCTCACTAATCCCCTCACTGGTCGTCGCTATAATAAAACACAGCACGCCACTCTGTTTGAAGAACTCCTGGTCTTCGACCAACTTCGGCCTGCAACCACTACCCATGATCGTTTTGACCATGCACGGATCAAGCAAGAGGTGAAGAAATACTATCAATATGTGATGTTCTCGCACAGGCGGCAGGCTGCCGAGCCGACATTTCAGGTGGTCGAGGACATCTATGGACTACTTGAATCCCCCACAATCAAGAAGCTCATCAATTTTTGCAATGTGGTTCAATCCTGCCGTTTCCGGTGGGCATGAAACGATAGGTGCAGCGTCAATCGGAGAGAGGAGGTTCCGCAAGAATCTGCCGTCGTCATGTTTCGGCGGTACCGTCTCGCAGCGTTCACGATCGCCCATCTCCATCTCCTCAGTGTACTCTCCGAGTCGCAACAAGAATGCGATCTTCGGAAAAGTATTTGGAACACTTGTGAGTGGCCGCACCAAGAGTATGCTACCTCAAGGATGATTCTATTCCACACAGGACCCATCCGCCTGTATTGTGGGCCGTTAGCCAGGGCGTGTCGTACATTCAAAGAACCCGCGTTGGACGTCCCCTTGTGTTGGGATACATGTCGGCAATAGCGTGGTGATGCATGCTATCGTGAGTCGATTCCTCTCATGGAGCTCGCATCGGCTTAGCCACAATATCTTTCCATCAATGACGAATCAGGTTGGAATAGTCCAGCTCCTGCTGACATCTCCGTCACTGAATCACATTCCCTTGTCACATCGACATTCGCGGTTATACCGCCCGCGAAGCGTTGAATCGGTTGCGCACTACGAACTCCAGAGATCCGATCCGAGTCCAAGCCAAAGAACTTTCGTATCGTTGACGTCCTTGACTCGATCATCAAGGCACTGTTCATTTCGGTTATGGCCAATTGGTTCCAGGCGTCGCACACCTATACCCCAGATTTAATTTCCGTGGTTGGCGAGTTTAGACACACGACGCAGTTGTGACCAACATGATCAAGCGCACTCATGAGTTTGGACGTGGGAAATGAATATCTGGTCTACTAAGTACAATATCACACTAAAATGTTGAGCCGTGGTTCCGGTTGCTCAAATTCCCACGTTCTGGCACACCATGCCCAACTTTGACGTCCATCCATCGTCCCCAACCCTAGACACCGGCTCTTCTCGATTCCATCCCACTCCGAAATCCTTATGCCGTCCCGCCAAACATACTAGTAATGGCAACCTCATCTCAGCTACGGAAAGGGGGATCTTGGATGCGGCCAAGGCCAGATTGGTGAGCCTTCTGCATTTCGGATCCATCGAAAATATTCATTTCTTCCTCCCAACAGATCTTACCAAGGACTAAACGCCCTTCCCTCCGTGAGCGATCTGTCATGTTGAGGGATGCCTTGGAGAAGAAGAAGACAGCTGTGCATCTCCTAGCTTCAGCACAGAGTGATATTGAGACACACTCCTCATTCCTGATCGAAGAGCAGGGTCTCGAGGAGACCATCCGCTTTTACGATGCAAACTACGAAATCGGAGACCGTCATACCGCATTCGGAAGATTCATGAAACTCGTATCCAGCATCACCTATCAGAAGATTCAGAACTACTCAGCTGTAGTCAATGACCAGGGTCCGGTAGGTTGTTCCATTTTATTGTTAACCCCAATGTCTCATCATTTCGAAGCATGTGTGCGCTACTTGACAATTCCGGCTCAGTTCGCAGAGTTCCATTGTGTATAAGCATTGGCAGATTGTACATGACGCATCTCTTGTTGTTCTTCATAATTTATGTCACGGTCATATGTACTTCTTGCCATCCATCCCTCAGACTGCCTTGAATGATAGTGGATTTTTGAATGCCGCATCACAACACTCTGTCTGGGTCTCGGAATCATTGACGAATAATAAGTTGTGAATTTTGGAGATGTATGTGTATAATCATATCGAGAACCGACTCGGTACCCACTGGAGCCGTGGAAACTCGTATGACACGTGACTCCGTCGAGGAGGTGAAGGGAAATTCAGTCATACATGAGCAGAATTCACGCGGCTATGCATTCACAAAATTCCCATCGTCTCTGCCTAGTGGTATAAAGGCGCGATGAAGGATCGAGTGACCACCAACACAGTTCCCCACTCCATCGTTTCAGCGCTTGCTTTTCTACTCATTCGTTCCCGCCAGGCTCATTATGTCAACCAGTGACCAGCGAGAATCAGCTTCCACTGGGCAGAAGCGCGTGTATCCGAATGCTCTGGAATTGGGTCCCAGGAAGAGACCGTCAGTATTATTTCTATACGTACAAGTGAAGCTGACTAGCTTGTTAGCACCACGCAGGACCCTTTGGTGCACCATGGCCGTCATTTTGGCAGAGCGGTGCATACATTCTGCAACGTTCAGACTCTCATCACTAATGGTATTGTGATGATGGGTGAACGTTCAGATGAAAGCCCGGAGTCCATAACCTCTCAGTGAGTCAATTCTCCGGGTCCGGAGGTTATTATTCGCGCTGATATAATATACTAAGTGAACGACGAGAATACGCGGTATTCCGCGAACTGCTAAAGATAGTGCCTGGATTGGAGGCGAGGCTCATGGAATCGTCGGAGGACGAGGTGATTCACATAGCGGATCTGGTTCGTCGGATCGATGCACATCAACGACGCTCACTGATATCACAACAGATCCAGAAGGGTGCTAATGGTGCAAGAGCCGACGATACAAAGGGCATGAAAACTGCCATCGTCGATTGGATCACGCCCAAGGGTCAAACCTTGAATCCACACATCCCGCGCAATGTGAAATCCGGCCGCGGTTTCAACCATGAGCGCACAGGAGCACTTCTCTGCCCTGCCGGACTAGATTGGGCTAATACGGAGTATGTATATATTCCACTTGGCCTCTAAACCTGATAAGCTAAAAAGTTTAACAGCATCAAGGCAAAGTTAGTCGGTGGGCAGATCCAGGTTTCTGGCGATCAATGGCCAGTCTTCTTATTTGCCAACTACACTTATGATTCCGAGGATCCATGGAACGGCCTCTTGAGAAGTGGTCTTCTCGTTTCCGTAGGTGTTTTCCTTACAATGTTGCACAGCACTTACTTGTTTCAAGGCATTCAAACATATTTTTACTTCTCCGAGCTCCGTAGATCAGGAGCCCAAGGCCACTCGATCAGGAAATGCTCGCATTCACGGCATGCACTCCGTGACAAAGGCTTCTATTGCATATGTCGCTACTCAGGTAGGTCCGTTTTTTGTGTATAACAACTTATACTTATTGTCTGCAAGGCGCGTTTTTCGTTATCTTCTGCACAAGTTTTTTCCCGCACAGATCTGATCACCGATTCTGAACGCTTTTATAATTCCATCTTGGAGTTACTTCATGATCCTGATGAGAAGGATGAAGTCGACCAGCTATTGGTTTGGTGGAATCGGTAGGTCTTCACCTTATCATGCTGCATCTTTTCTGATTATCACGATTAGTCAAGTATTTCCGCTTTATTCTGAAATAGAGCGGCTACCATCAAAGAATAGCGCGCTGGCAAGGATTAGGGAGAAGAGAGCGGAATACAACGAGCGGGTGACAACCGTGCTAATCTAGCCACATTACCGTTTTAATCACACATTGCTCTTCGTTTCTATTGATATTGATCATAAGTGGCACGTCCGAGTCTAGAAACCTAGTAAGACTACTGGACATTCAACACGTTAAGTGGGCCTAGCGCATCGATCATCGGCAGCACGTACACTGCCAGACCGGGGAAACATATCCACTCTGAACTACTGTAATGATTCCGCTGCCACCGAATATATTTATCATATGGGTGGGTCCCAATTCAAGACTTGCCACTCAGCAAAGTACGACCATTTGAACCAACTGCTGGCGGTCCGATACAGACTGACGGAAGACCCATTCTGAAAGACGCGATCATCCCGCTGCCACTGGTTGAAGTCTCAGATCATCATGGCGAGTCCGATCTCCACCACTGGTGCCTGGGTCCTATTCCAAGACTTGCCACTCGGCAAAGTATGACCGTTTGGATCAACCGCCGCAGACTTGTACGGAAGGCCTGCTCAAGACTACACAATCATCCCGCTGCTACCGAAAGGGTCACAGTCCATCATGGTGGGTTCCATCTACACGGCTTTCCACTGAGCTAAGTATGGCCGTTTGGACCAACCGCTGCAGATGTGGAGAGAAGGCCCGTTCTGAAAGACGCGATCATCCCGCTGCCACCAAAAGGGTCTCAGATCGTGGTGAGTCCGATCTCCATCACTTGCCACTCTTCTAAGTACGACCGGTGCATCACCAAAAACACAAAATTCTGATAAACCCCTTATAAACCCGTGTCGGCTTGATAATTTAGGTATACTATCAAATCAAAATAATTTTATAACTAACAAGCCATAAATATAATGGTATATATACCTTTATATATCCTTACAAGCCGTCTCCAATAAGTATCAGGCTGGAATAAGTGCCCAATTTTATATCGGGCATTCAGGTCAAACACTGCAGACCTCTGAGTCAAGGAAAGGGATTCCAATGTGATGATCCTGCCACAGGCTGCCAGGGCCATTGTCACCAAAAGGCTCTATCACAGTGAGTCAGATCTCCACCACTTTCCACTCTGCTAAGTATGACCATTCAAATCAAATGCTGCAGACATTGAGGGAAGGTCTGTTCTGAACAACCTGATCATCCAGCTGCCACTGAAAGGCTCTATAATGGTGAGTTCCATCTCCACAACTTGCCACTGAGCTAAGTATGGCTATTTGGACCAACTGCTGCAGAGGTTGATACAATACCTGTTCTGAACCATGTGCACATCCTGCTGCTACTGAAAAGGTCTATCATAGTGAGTCTGATCTCCACCACTTGCTACTGCTAAGTACTATGACCATTCAGGTCAAATGCCACAGACATTGATGAAAGGTCTATGAAGTCACAGTATGACTGTTTGGGTCAACCACTGCAGACACAGAGAGGATGTTTGTTCTGAACAGCTCTATCATGATATCATCTCATTACCACCAAAAGGATATATATGTCATAGTGTGTCCAGTTTCCATTCATAATCTACAAGTCATATATTGTCATTCCCACATCATCCATAATCTACCAGTCACATATGGTCATTCCCACATCATCCATACTGACAAGGATGTTACAGTTCAAAAATTTCAGGCTGTGAAACATGACCATGTTTGTTCAGAGGTAAATTAATGTTTTCATTGTGCAATATTTATCTACAAGGGTTGTCTTCTCAGATATGTCATGTTTGTCATTGAGTTGGGGATATGATGAAGTATAACATTAGTTTTTGTGGTGGTAGAAATTTCAATCCATTACTGTATGCTTGCCCTTACAAGTTGTGTAATATATAGTATTCATGACCATTGGCATCACTTGGATTGCAGTGGCTAATTTATATCTGAGCTTGTAATACTGTCATCTTCATCATTGTATATATTTCTAGACACTTCTGGCAGAAATTGTTGTTGATTATTCAATCTGATGGGTCTTGATAAGGTTGACCAAGTTTTAATCAGTCTGATTGAGAAAGTGATGCTCTATCACCCCACCCAGTACATATAAGACCAGCTCATATGCTTTGTCAAAATGATGTTGTTGGGTGAGTTTGCATTATAGATAGTGTCAGATAGTGTCAGATAATGTTATCTCAGCAGATCATAGATTTCGTGATGGTAGTCCCCGAGAGCGTGTAGCTTGTAGGTCTGTAGGTTGAGAGTTTTGGGACGCCGATTGGTAGAAGAACGGTCTGTCGGGCTTCCGAATCCTGTGTTGGGCGGGCCAGTATTTTTTGACAATTGTTCCCTTGTTTCGCGTCGTCGGCGTGCCTCGACCTCGCGGCGCAGCTCCTTCGTAGAAAATTCGGGGCATGTCTCCGCCACAAATGCGCGTAGCTGGTTTGCCAATTTCTCTGTCACCCCATCCAAGATATTCAAGGTATTGTCAGTATGGATACGTAGCTTTGCGAGTGCGTGCCAATGACACAACAAGAACAGGAGCTCTGATATCCTCCCATTGTGTGGTTCGGGAACGAGGTCTTCGAACACCGGAATGGCGCACTACAAAAGGTTACATTGCATTTTCTTATTCACAATGAACCGACGTAACATACCTGTAGGATATCCTCAAAGTCGCGTGCAGCCATCTGCTTCATTTCAGAGGTATTTCTCGAAAATCGCCTAATGGTATCGCGTCCGAAGGTAGGCACCTGGCGAAATCTTCGTGACATGTCAACAAATGACGTTAACAAAGAAGCGGAACCGCACCGCCTGTCGAGCTCGTGGATCATGTTTCTCTTCAAGCTATCCACTATGCGAAGGAGATGTATAAATATAGCTTTCCAAACGCCCAATTCAAATTCATGTAGAAGATCAACCACAAGCATACAGAAGAAATCAAACCCGGTGTGACTCAGTCGTTCAGAGAACGCGTTCTGACATTATTGATGAGGCAGTGATGAGAAAATGAACTGATCGACCTACAGACGTGGGGACAAGTGACTCCGGCTTGAGAAGCACTTCGACCTGTGCCGTACCAACTGCATAATCCTTGTCATATATGAGTTTACGCGCTGCGGCCACTTTTACCCGACGTTCTGTGGTGTCGGCACGCGAAAGGATCCTTCGCTGGAGTAAGTCCAGCCTAGTAGCAAGATTTTGAACGCGATCCTTTGGGATCAGGCAGCGCGGACACAAACAAGTCCCAAGGTTGCGTATGCACGCTATGAGAACTCTAGCGGAAGGTGTTGGTTCTCCGAGGTAAACTCATCAAAATTTTGCACCACTCACTTTTCTGGGTAATCTGCAGAGTACGTAAATATCCGGGGATAGAAGCGTCGTCTGACTCCATCACAGCATGTGATAACAATGCCGTGTTCATAGGCATCAACAAACTCGTTGTCGAGTAATATTTTCCACTGTTCATGAAACAGTTCGCGATGACAGTGCGCAAAGAAAGCGTCGTTAGGACACTTGTCTCCCGCATTTCTTGTGGCGAAATCCTTGAAATTATCAGGTAACTGTGAAGCAATGTTAGTTGAATGCCATGAATCATGGACAGGTGGACAGACACTCTGAAAATATGCCGCGTGAGTGCAAATATTATCCGCCGGCTGACAGCGACGGTACTTGGACTCGTTGCCGAAGTAAAGATACAGCGGCCAGAGCTTCGCATTACCAAAGGACGTCAGTTGTGTCGAATCCGACCAGAACATGAGCCCAGCGACGACTCTGGGCAAATCGCATCCAGGCTCGGGTGGAGAATCTTGCAATCGATGATGAGCTTGTAGAAACGCGTCCGAATAGAAAAGTTCCCCGTAAACTCGAACATCCTCCTCTATGTGCGGGGGCTGCCATCGCAGTTCATAGGGTTCGTAATGAAATAGTCGATCGTGTTCTGAATCGGCAAGTTTCTCCCGGATAATTGATACCAGAGATCGGTGATGAAAGTCGCCGACAGAATAATCTTTGGGACCAGGATGTTGGCAGCGACTATGGAATGGGACAGAAATGGAGATTGGTGTAGATCGCCAGTCATCGCCTTCGTCTAGCCACTCAGCATCCTGACCTTCATTATCTCCACCTAATACGCGGTCGACTACCTGCCAGTTGCCAGTGTCCCGGATGTCTTCTGGGCAGTAGTCAGTACTTCCTATGATGTTCAGAAGCCTCTTGAAGCTCTCTTTAGACTTCTGTATGCCCTGGTTCCAATACCACTCTCCGAGCCGGAAAGAGCTCTTATTTGGGTAGGGATGGTAAGGGTTGTCGGGGTTATGGCTTCGGTTGGCCGCAGGAACTGTAGGTGATGGTGCATATGTGTTGTCGGGGTCGTGAGTGGGAAGATGAGTTGAATGATAGACACGATATAGACTGAACTTATTCAGTTGAGTCTTGAACATCCGACGCAGGGATGACCGAACCGATTGAAGACGCGTTTCGACCGAAGGAGAGGAGTCAGAATCATGTGTCTCTGGGTACGCACTGGCAGGAGGAAGGGGCATTGGAGGTTGCGGAAGTGAATCCCTGAAACGCAGGGGCAATCGACGGTTCAATCTACGAGTCCTACGCTGCGCCAAAGTCTCGTATTCGGGTTCAGGCTGGAGTTCGAGCCTAGGCTGCTCATGCAGACATTGATCGACCTGGAGACAACAGTGGTAAGCATGGCACAGCTGAGCAGATGTCATAACGTACTGAACTGTCCTCTGGGTCTGGGGCTGTCTGACTTGGAAGGGGATTCTCCGCTTGAGGCAGACCCATTTCATCGTCCTCAGGTTGGGTTGAGTCCCCTCCACGACCCAGGCGTATTCTTTTCCTTTGGTAAATCTCTTTAGCCCTCTCAAGGGCGCTTGACAAACGCTTTCTACCTCTCTTGCAGCACTTTTCGTGCCGACTGAAGGCACCAACATCAGTAAAAACACGACTGCAAATGCATGTCTGTGAAAAGGTGGTTGACATGAGGAAGTGATGTGGTGAGAGACGAACTTTCTCTATTACAAAGTGACGAAAACATGTTTTCACACAGCATGATTCACCAAAATTGCACAGCGGGTACATAGACAAATTCTGTGAGGTTACCTACCAGGCATCCTCACGTATCATACCGGTAACCGGCTGACGTCGATAGTAAGACAATCGACTGCTTGTTTTAGAAATCGACCATGGAGACAGGCTAAAACTACAATTGACGAATCGAACATGAAGGCAATGTGTAGTACTAAGCTGAAGTTGGAACGATGAGTCAGGGTATAAGGCGAGTGCCAATCAGCGACAATACCGCATCCCGACGACGCGGGGTGTAGGAACACTGAGCTCCTCTTCGTCTTTATTTTCGTGTGACTCATTCTACGTCAATAGTGTAAATATTAACGAGACCGACGGGAGCGACGACGATCTCTCATCGTAGCTGATCGCTCTTCAGGGGAAAGGCGCATATGGTGTGGTAGAATCTATTTGGGGAACGAATGCTACATGACTTTCCGTAGATCCGAAATAGAAGAAACTCACAAAATCCTCGTTCAGCACAAAAGACTCGGAACAGCTATAAGTACTAGACAAAGTATGTACATGTGACTAGTAGGTGGTACTATGTGACAAATATTCTCCGCGGCACCTGAAATTTACAAAGCAAACCCAACGTACTCGAGTAATTCGATAAATGCGGCGCGAGCACGCTGAGAAACAGCTGCACTCAATCCAGGAACGGAGAGCGTAACAATTCTTTCCAAAAATTTGTAAATCTTGAGTTGTTCTTTCTCGACCGCGCTACGCCTCTGGGGGCACACCGTGTTCTGGTTCCAGCGGCCCTGGGGATTCTGCTGCAAAAAGTCAACTCGCAGGCAGACATTCACCTGCCAAGATTCACGAATTAGAATAACAGATTAAACAGTATGATTACTTACAGATGCGAGGACATATGACACGACGGATATAGCGGCGTTTCCTCGAGCCCGAAGCGGAACCCACGTCCAGAAGTTGCTGGTTGTTAGGTGGGCTCCTTGGAGACCAAAATAGTTGGGAGAATTTTCGTCTCTGAGTGCCGAGAACAATATGGATCGTAGCCCGATGTTGTCGAACCAAAGCGTCTAACGAAGCGAGAGTCAGAAATATTACGTGGCTCGCCCGACGCCTTGTACTCACCTCATGGTCAAATTTATGCCACATGGCATATCCGTAATCATCGCCCCACGTGAGGTACCATTCGACGACAGCTTTTTGTTCCTGACCGAACCTGGGACCACTTTGGCCCGGAAGGTGCGGCATCAATGCCGGGTAGCCAGGTTTTGATGTGAGAAGATCGAGAACGCCTTGAAGGGCGCGGTCGTGGAACGCCCATTCGGCGTTCCCGACCTGTGTTACATGAATTAATAAACCGTTCAAGATTTATTGGAAGAAATATACAACCGCTGCATGAAACTTGCGTCGGAAATGAGGTTGAGATAATGATGTTGTAACGTGAAAACCATCAAGGGTGGTCGTATCTGAAAATAAACGAATGAAACACTCAGTGGTCGTGAACGTGTGACAAACTTACCGTTTTCTTCGGGAACCCAAGATGGGTCCGACTGTTCGCATCGCGAGAGAGCGATGGCAACTGATTGCACGATTAACGATCTGCGGGGGATGCGGGGGACTCGGAGGACGGTAGCAGAGAATAGTTCATTGTACGCGTGGTATAGGATCCGCGACCAGTTGAGCGGGAGATTAACGAACCCGAGACCTGTAAATCAATCGCACGACGATCACTGAAAGTGATTTGAACAACTTACTGTGGCTTAGGGTCGAGTAAAAATCATCTTCCATAACATTTACTACCATCTCCACAAATGTCGGGTTCAGATTGAGGGCTTGCAGAATTTCCGGTTCCGATGGGGGTGGCGATGGGGGTAGGACGTGTACGTGTACCGGCGCGACAGCGGCGGGAGGTGGGGGTGCTGGTAAGTCGGATGGGTGATCTTCATCGAACGCATGGTCGATAAACCTGTCGAAGAGAATTTGGAACTCGGCTTCACGTTCGGCGTCGGTTTGGTAGTCGGCCATGGTGAGAGTAATGAGAGAGGATGTGAGAAATGTTAAAGGTCGATCGATTTCCCACCAAAATCGACCTCCCAAGGGGTGGTCTCATCGCCACCGAGGCGTGCAAAGTTTTACCTCGACTCCGAGTCTAAAATCTGCGCGTTTTTTTTGTTCCTTGCGCGTGCGCGATTTAATAGTAAAGTGCGCGCGCCCGCGATATATCGTAGACAAGGAATTATTGCATGCAAGGTGCAAATAACTACTTTACAGTAATACAGCTGCCTACAGGTAATAGGTAAACCGAAGAGACGGTTGCCCGACGATCCCCTAGCGGTCGGAAAGCGGGCCTGGAGCCGCTGCAACAGGACGAGGGCCACGAAGGTGACCGTGACCGATGAATGTAACTTGGTACAATGCAACGTAGAGGCGATGAAGTGGTGGAGTTTCACGGTCGAGTTGAAAAACGAGGGAGGGTACCCCGGATGTGGGTAATGAAACGACCACATAGCTTGGATGTTTGTTCGTGGCCGTAGAAGGGGTCCTGCTTGCTCGAAGTGTCGAGGATGGTTTGGTCGAAGATGCCTAGGAAGGAAATTTAGAAAGATTGCCAGCGATGTAGATTGAACTTCCCTCGCCGCAGTACTTCCATGAGAATGAACGTAACTGCGATATTTGTTAGCAAAACCATAACAAGCTATTCCGGAGGGATACAGCACTTACCTATGAGTTCGGCCGTCACGGTTGTCGCTATGTGGCTCAAATTCAAGGTAATGATGACTAAGACCCGATAACGGTGTCGCGATGAAATGTTCGCCGACATGAAGACTATTGAAGTGAAATCGCCCTTTGTGTGTTCGTCAAGTTCTAGCGTGGCGTCATCTTTGTGTCATCGTGTCGGCGTTTTTTTCGTCGTGATCACTGCTCCCGTCTGTTCTCTGCGATCTCTCCGCGGAAGCCTAGCACCGCTCGCGCCATTCTCTTCGTCGATAGCGTCCAAAGCCTTTTGTAGGTAATCACTTGCAACCTTGTACTCTGAGAGCGACCGTTCGAGCTGGCGCACCCGCTGCGCTGCACTGCTGTCTACAGTGGACGCATCGCGACAAGCCTGATCTTCAGCAGTGAAGCTCGCCTACAGAACGATCAGGCAAACGATGTTGTGAATGCACGAGGACTTCCAGGAACACAGCTTCCCGCTTGACGAGCTGAGCTCGTTGTTCGCGCCACGCCACCTTGTCTTTGAGCGCTTGCATCTCGTCCCGCAACGTCCCGTCATCCCCTGGGCTTCCGAGAGCGATTCGTTCGCACGTGTGAGATCAGTTTCGTGCCCCGTCAGAACGACAATGTTCGTGCCATGCTCTTCAAGCAGACATGCATGCGTAAGCCTAAGCTCCGAAAGACTCATGCACGACCCAATACCAAAGGCTCGGTGGATAGCGTCGCAAGGATTTCGTTAAACCTACTCGCCCTGTACTGCCAACATCAACGAGAAGCGCACACAAGACGAAAAAGATACGGACCACTCCTGCAGCTGCCGCCTCGCCGCCTCCACTGCGCCTCCAACGCGACGACCTTTTCCCTCAGCTCGTCCATGACTGCCACTTTACGTTCCAACGACCGCGTCTCCCCCCGCAGCACCCCGAGATTGGCGTGTCTATCCTTGTACCGCCGAAGCTCCATGTTGACCTTGGCGTTGGTCGTCTCGAGCGTCTGGAGGTACGCAGCACGGCGGTGCAACTCATCGCGGACGACGCCCTAATGCTCGTCCTCCAGCCTTCTGTTCTGCGTCGGGTCGTCTGACGTACCAGTTGTCGCGGCCTCCCGCTCGTCCACCCACTGCTGCATTGCGCGGATAGTGGCATCACGTTCCAGTGCTGCTGCGCGGTACTCGACCAGTTCCTGCTCGAGCTCGGGCGTTGCGATGTGAAGGTGGGCGATTTGGCGTTGTATGCGACAAGGTAGTGGTTGTGCGTGCGCCTGATCTCGTCAGAAGCTTCCTCGAGCCCGAACTTGTCATCCCGGAGCGTGGCGATGGCGGCGCGTAGGGACCTCATGTCCTGTTCTAATTTCCTCTGAGAGGGAGGTCAACCGACGACTTTAACGAGCGAGAACCACACACCTTGTCCTCTGCACTCGCTTCGCGCTCCTTTTCCTTTTCCTCTCGCTCAGCTTGTTCTGGTTCGGCGAGAAAGCGTCTGTCACCTCGAGTTGTTCGATTTAGGTCTCCTTTTTCCGCAGCTTGTCTTTGTGCTGGATCTTGGCCGCTTGGGTGGAGAGGGGCTGGCGCTCGAGCGATGCGTGTACCGTGTGCGATGTGAACGCATGCGAGCGCTGCTGTCGTTTGTGCGTGTTGCAGGTCTACGCAAGGGGTTAGCCATGAATGATGAGGTAGACACTCTGAAAAATACATGCCTCGCTCGAGATCTGCCACATGAGAGTCGTGCTTGACGGTGCGCGCATTTCGAGTTGACTTTGATTCCTGAACCTATTAGGCCCAGATCGACAATTGGACCTGCCAAGGTGTCAAACGCTCAACGCATATGTACATATCTGGCGAAACGAATAGGGCGAGTTACTGCACCCGTGTTCGTCGTGTCTGCCCTCTTTTTTCCCACTTCCATTCCAGACAGGTCGGACGAGCCACCGCCCACTTGGAGGAGATCACGTTTTCTCCAACCCCGAGTTCATTTCAAGTTCAAGTTTAACGGACCTGCTCAGAGTGAAGACGTACTAGACCCGGTTCG
>JBBPOM010000200.1:0-38035 GCA_038091455.1 Leccinum uliginosum
GATATCCATAAAGCAACCATAAACGCGGACCAAATAGCATCCTGACACGTACAAATTGGACCGACGAGAGAGAGCGTCGGAGCTAGTCCGAGCAGCCACTGGGATCAGAAAGTAATTCAATCACTGGGTTGGATACGCGAAGTCGGGTGTAGCAAAGAGTTAGAAATGAGTCACAAGAAGTTACTAGGAATGTAGAAGAGATAAAAACGTTGAGAATGAGAATGGTATGTGCCACGGGCGGGGCAAGACTGAACTACTAGTATCTGATAGCATAGTTACATAACCCAAATCTTCCACAGTGGGAGCCTCGGTTAGGCTGTGAGAGATGCTACGAGGGACGCCAGTACCCTTCGCTATTTGTGGTTCGCATGTCATAACCCTCTCCAGCAGGTGGTTTGTTGAATTTTCGAGGGAATGATGTCATGAAGCCGTGATTTTGGAGGCCGAACCCCTCGGAGGCACCAGCGAAAAATGCCCTTTTCTCCACTTCCACTTCCACTTCCTTGTCATCCTCAAGCTCCGCCTGATCTGGGTTTGCTTGGAACCACCAGAATTGGCATCGGTCTCGAGCAGTCCAGATGCACCAGGCAACCAAGACCGCTGCGATGACCATGATGACTCCCGCGCCAATACGTGATTTTGTACCGTATGGATAACACCACTGGACCGCAAAAGCAGCAAAGAACAGAACCATGCTGGGAGAAGAGGGTCAGGGTGATTGCACAGAGTTCGGGCGGCCGGGACACTCACCCCCACATGAGGAAGGCATGCGGCAAGCTGTACACAATGGCGAGAGTCTCAAGCCCGTGTCTTTCGTGTCGCAAGCCGTGCAAGAATTTGGCCTGTTCAAGTCAAATCTTGTCTCAACAAGTAATGAAGATGTGATGTACTGACGGCTTCAAACGGTGTATTTCTCGCCTCGGTGCGAATGTGTCCCATGAAGACCAGTCCGAGGATAATACTCGCTATACTTGCTACCAACGAGGAATAGCTGAGGAACTCCTGTGGTGAAATAGCTGTTCCCGACGGTTTTGGAAGAAATGCGACGTTGGCGTTCAGTAGCACAGTCGCCTCGACGATGTCAGGTTTATTTTATCACAATTCGAAGATATGATCTGCCTACCAGCACACTGCTTTCCTGGAGTTGAGAGTGCAGCTTAGTGACAAACAAGTTCCACTTTTCTTTGCTCGCAATTTCGTCAACAAATATCCTGTGCAATAACCGAACATTCTTCACGGGTACCAAGAACAACAATGGCGCGGAAATCTTCATAAGTAGCGAAGGGTGGTACTTCCATCCATGGACCGATTGATCGAAATTGAGGCGCGCACATTCTTCCCCGTGAAAGTTGAGGAAGTAATTGGTATCTGTAGATGTGAATGAGAAGTGACATAACAACACGAGGCTGACTCACAGAATATGCGCATGATTCGACCTGAGACACGTGAGTCTTACGATAGATCACGAAGGACGTCCAATTCACCTATGACAATTGCACAGTGCTTCCGCTTTTCTGCCTTTTCAGCTGAAAAGCAATGAGGTTGAGTATATATATATAATTATTGAACATGTAACCTACGATTGATGCGGTCTATCAGACCTAGATGCTTGTTCAGCTCTTCCGGATTCATGGGACATGATGATCTGCTCGATGTCAAGTGGTCTGTAGTTCCAATCAGTAGATGGACAAACAAGAGCGGTTATAAATCACTCGCCGCAAGTAGCATGAAGAATCATGTCCGATATCTCGTCCTTCAGCTCTTGAGTAATTTTACAAAAGTTTGGGTAGATATCCCAGTGGCTCCTACAGTTGCCTCAGATATCAACACATCATGCCACTGACTGAACAATCATTTGTCAGGCTCATGAATAGTCTATCAAGTGCAACTCACTTATTTGGCACACCAGTAATGTGCTTGGATGGCCAGCCCTGATGGATGTATATTGGCTAAGTGCACCAAGACCAGCAGCCCAGGACTTACCCTTGTGAGAAGAGGATAAAGTACCCTTACAATCTTTGAAGATCTCATACCCCTCCCACTCATCTAGCCAGAAAAGGCTCCTGGTTGACGGGTTAACGAAGTAGTAACAACACATTACACCGTGCTCGTCGAGCTTGGGCTCCAACACGAGTTGAACTTCGTCGAGTTTCAAGGATTCACTAAGGTCGCGCTTCTTGATCTCGCTTTTCAGCTCCGAAAGCAAAAATATTCTAAAGTACTCGATGTCGTCGTAGATTTCCACATCACATATGTTGACTTCTGTAAATGTTTTCTACAGAACCATACATGAGACAAGATGATAATGACACCCCAGATTGCTCAGATTCACTAACCGACTCGTCATGCACAAAGTAGAGAGCGCCCTCGGGGTGCCGGTGGGCTGTCCACCCTTTCGTGGCCACTCTGGAAACGCAAGTCAGAGATGCAAGATATACTTCCGACGCGGTAATGAAACGAACAGCGTTTCGGGGTACTGGTACGCCATCGCTTCGACCTTGTAATCACTTTCGGATGGATTTCTGGGTAATAGCATGAACGCGGGACCCCCCCAGAGATGTTTCATACACCACACCTCATTTTACGATTGTCATAGCGCAGTACACCAATGACCGACATTGGGAAGAAACGATGCCCAACACTGATTGGCTCCCCAGGTCGACTTGGATCATCGACTCTTGGCGGTACAATAATGGTCGGAGGGATAGCGTGTTCAGGCTTCCCCAGGGCAGGGGATGCGGAGGGGTCATAGACGGATGTATCTTGATCCGGGACTGGCGTCCGGACACGAGCAGGTGGTCCACGGTGCTCTCGATATGAAGCTCGCCCAGTTGAAATTCGAGAATTGCAGGACCTCCGAGAGAAAGACATCTGCGAAGACCTTATTGACGCTGGCGTCGTGCTCCGGGGAGCTTCGAGTTGATCTGTATCGAAGTGGATGTGGGCTGTGCGTGGCGGTGATCCGACTCTAGTGTTTTCAGGTGGCACATCCACTGTAGAGCTGATCGTTCGATGGAGAAGACTGGCATCCGTGTTCGACGTCTGATCTTCATGGTGAGTATGGATGGTCGTACTGGAATTTGACTGGATCATGGAATCGAGTACAACTTGCGACGAGTCATGATCCATCGGATTAGGTTCTTCCCGAAGTGAAGTCTGACTACCAGGCACCCATGAAGTATGGTCTCGAGAGTGACGCCTTGCCAAAGCAGGAGTATATGGGACAAGGTGGCCAGACGGACTCCTTGTACTGGTGTAAGGCGAGTCGGTGGGGGAAGGTCGACCACGTCCATAAGTATCATCAGGGGGCCCAAGAGAAGGAATGTTCATGGCGCAGACGACACCGTCTTCCGCAGAGGATGAAGCAGGCGGCACTTGGCGCTGGTTGAGGGTTGGCTTGCGGGTATTTGTGCGAGTCCATCGACGAAAGAGGAATGCTAACAAGTCGTTTATTAGCCTGTTGAATGGTAACCTGCGAATGAACGCCGAGAGTTTCAGAAGACGACTCAGCACCTGAGCCAGCACCTTTGTCAGTGTCGCCATAGAGGACTCTTGAGTCCCAGGCTCCAGCTGGCAGCGGCTAAGCTTAAGTAGGTATTGCTGTTCAACGAACACGTTCAGTGACTGGTAGCGAAAACCTTCTTGTCGTTTCAGCACGATCCTGTGTACATTACTAGTCAAGTTATATGAATCTTGTGCGTGCGACACATGTCAAGTCCACGGACCACGGCGTGTCAACGTTGTCGACCATTATTAAATGCGAGTTTGGCTGCGAGAATATTTTAGGTGCATATTAATTTACATCGCTGTGATTGGAGGAGGACCGCCATGCTGTGGAGACTCGGACCATATTTGAGCCACATTGCCACCGAAGAACGTTCCAGTCAGCAGCCTCACAGCTGGCGTGCGCGGCTTGGGATGATAGTCGAACTTGAGCTTGAACGAGGAAACCACAATCGTATTACGACAGTAGTAATCGACGTGGAGAACTATAGGGACTTGGATGAATTTCCTCAATCAAACGAGTCTCGGATGCCCCACGTTCGGGACACCTTTTCGGCAGACGCATCTTGCATAAAAAATGTGAGCTCTACAGCATTGCCATTCAGTACCACGACGCCGACCTTGTGGGTCGTTATCGAACTTCCAACGGGACACGCCCTGAAACCTAAGGCCTGTGGATCCAAAGACAAGGTCCAGAAACATGCTTCATTTACCAGCTAAGGACTACATCCACCCAAAAGCATCACATGCATCACAGCTAGATGCTCGACGACGAGTTAATCTTGTTGTCAATGCCCAGCATACTACAAAAAGCAACTGTCTGTGGATTGGTATACCACGGTGCTGCAAAGCGTCAAAATTACGATGTAGCGGGTTTGTCGTTCGTAAACTCACGTTGCTGGAACTTTGCAACGCCTTCACTCCCGGGGCCTGGGGCTGTCGGAACGAATGCTTGACAGGCGTCAACCGAGAGCGGAAATGTGGTACCGTCATCTGTGGCCTTTCGAACGATATTCTGCTCAACCCATTGTAGTTCTGCGGAAACCCGCGCTCGGGCAGTCGCTTCATCTGGATAAGTTGCTTGCCGATGAGTCGTGGTGAAATATTGATCGAAAGCTCGCGTGATAGCCAACCACTCAGGGTCGTACATTAGTTGTGGGCTTGCCTGTTCTCGGAGTTCGCCAGAGGAATGCGGGACCTGAACTTCGACGATCTATGACAAAGTGTAAGTCGACGCAGGCAGGACAGCTATCAAAATACCTCCAAAAAGTCTCTTCGCGGGAGGCACTTATCAAGAGCTATGAACTTCGTTTCCGGTTGCGGGAGAAACTGTCCAGGCGCTGGTTCAACGAGCTCCTCTTCGTCATCCAGCGTTATTTCGTCAGGGTTCCGAGTTGCTGTGGTCTGCACTTCGCTCCTCAAGCCTGATTCTGTCGTAATTTTGCCTTCTTCGACGTCTTCGTCAGAAATGACAATTTCTTCAGGGTTCGCGGCAATCACAGGTGGGTTGCTCGAACCCGAACCCTGCCCGCCACCTCCATGCTTCACGACCGCCTCAAAACGGACATGCAAGTGGGCAGCAAACCACCAATCAGGGCGAAGGGTTCGAAGTAATCCCATAAGAGGAGGTGATCCGAGATTTCCTGAATTGACATCTTGTTTGAAAAAAGGTTTCTTGCGCAAGAGCCATTGAGTATCCCCATGCTGTTCAATTGACTGAGGCCAATCATGCGAGAGAAATATATCTGGCTTGGATAGCTTTCGCAAAAAAAATGTCAGCAAAGGTTTCGTATCGAACAGAACAAACTCACAAGGGATAGGCGACGAATATTGTACTCCCTAATATGATATATGCTCCGCATCGAACCGTGATCGTATGGCATACGCTCGTAATGACCTATTCGGAGTGAGTATCGATGCAGGAGACATCAAGTTCGCAAACCTTGATGAAAGTCATGATTTTTGAAGATCCCTGAAGCGCCAGCGATCCGGACACCGTTCACTTGGATGCAACCCGCATGACCAAGAAAGTATATGTTGGGCGCTAGCCAGCCCCCATGATACCTGTTAACATCATGGGCTAGTTGCTCAAATTGACCGAAGCAACTTACAATTCCCAGAAGTAATTAGACGCCTCGTGGTTTCCACCGATAACGATCGTCAACACAGGTGCAACCTTCTCACCAGTATAGTATCTGGGTAATGATGCGTCAAAAGTGCAACATGCGAAGGCGGCAGCCTACTTGTAAAAGTCGCCAAGCTGCCGATATTTTTGGGGTACGGCCATGCATTGTAAATCACGATGATTTCGGATTGCTTGAAAGTCACCACAGATGAGGAGCAGCTGGACCTTGTAGTCATTCCTTTCTTCTAACGATTTGATCTGTTGGTAGATGGCGTCGAGTGCACCGTGGCAACAGCCTTCGACGGCGATCTGTCACAGACCTGGCTCAGCACCAGAAAATACGCATAAAGCACAAATTGACCTTCATGATGGACCTACGCTTAGCCTAAATTATAGGCTGTGCGAATGAGGGTCGCAACGTAAGAAAGACAACAGCCACCATTCTACTTGCTCACACGCGGTCACTCAACACCGTCGCAAGGCATGCAGTCGTGATTGAAGATGAGTCGAAATCCATCCCTTCCTCAGACTATCGCAGCCTTGTAACATGCGGCTCAAGTTGCCAACGAGATCATCTCCCAAGCGACAGCACGAATATGACAAGGATCCCGCAACCGTATGTTCTACAGTCAACCACAGGCTCCAGAACATCAGTCCTCGTCTGGCGTCGGGCCTTAGTACGTTTGGTTCTTCGAGCACCATGCTCTGGTGTTTATTCCGATCCTTGTAGCCGTCCATGCTATCATCTGTGCGATTCGAAAGCGCCAAGTTGTCCATAGGTTGTACCTCGGGGCCAGCTCTCTAGGGGACACAGGTTGCATCCGATTGCTCAAATTTCTGAATTCTCCAGCCGGTTTCCATTGCCGAGAGAGTCTCACCGAACTCTTCCTCACAAAGAATGAACTCGGTGCTCAAGGTCTCCTTGCTGTGGCAGCTTTCCTTAAAGGCAATACAGTACTGAGGGAACTATGTCTTTCTGGCGTAAGTGCCCCTTGCTTGTGTACCCCCTGCCCCATCCATTTACATGCACACCAGAACCCTTTGACCACTGACCCAGATGTCATCGCCAAGTTTACGAATGCATTGAATTCGTCTCGCCTATGCACGCTGCAAATACTTCACTGCAATTCTTTGGGCGATTCATTCATCCTAACCTTTCTGCCCCTCCTCACCACGCCCTATCTCCGAGAGCTGGATCTCTCCGCCGTGAGCATGACTCGGGTCAGCGTTCCAACGCTCGTAGACTATGTGAAGTCAAATCGCTGTCGCCTCGGACGCTTACACTGTAATGCAAATAGCCTGACCTTGAGTGGCGCCCGCAGGATCGTCAGTGCCATCGGGGACAACTCTTATTTACAGAGCGTCAAACTGGACGACCTGCACATAGACGACGATGCCGCTACCATCAATGTAGAGGATAAAACCATTGGATGGCAAGAGTGCAATCGATCCTTGTCCGCTCTCCTTCACAACAACTCGATGTACATGGCGCGGGTCAAGGTTGAATCGCTTGCCCTCCTTCGTTATTCGCGTGCCCTCTTTCTGCGCTCGGGAGGGCATGGAACTAGAAATGGAGTCAGTAAAAGTTCTCAGTCGTTCGGCGCACCATCTCCATTCTTCAGTTTGCCACCGGAAATCCAACAAGAGATCATCTCATACCTTGCCCCTTCGCTTTCTCACAGACAACGTATGCGGATCGTTCATTTCGCCGCAGGTGTCACCACCTTATTCCCCTCTGATCCGCAATGTATTGGTGTTCATCGTCAGATGAAGCGGCTTGCCGAAACCGGTCTCGGTAAACAATCCCCTCCTCAGCAGAGACAACCATATGAAGGGTCGTGGAGACCTCCTGTATGGTGGGAATGTCACTGCGAAATCTATCTTCGGCCGTCTTGTCGATGCCTCCGTAGGTGGAAAAGGGAAATGAGAGACATATGGTTAACTCGAGTAGCCTGCAATGTTTATGAAAATCCTCCTTGACGCTCGCAGACATCGTATATCATCATCATCATCAACGGACAAGTTTTCATTTCTCATATATGCATCCCAGGGACTTTTCATTTGGACAATCAATTGGTGTAATGCCGATACCATATCACCTATCGGACTGTGTAGATTTTGTACCGTTTCGCCCAAGACCAAACTATGCTTCAAGACCTGAATTCTGAATCACATGTACTACTATTAATGAGCCGGAGTCCATGTGTAAAGTGGTCCGTGCGGAAAGCTGTAGAGGCTGTACGCAAGTGCCTGGACGGCAGAGCATGGATCATTTAAATGGATCACCCCTTCCCTACTTCACTCTCCCTTCGTCACATCTCGCTGCCCTTGATATCTTATCTTCTTTCTTGCCTATGTTACTAGCGCCGTTCGGGTAACTGTTCCGCCGTCAATATGACTCATGGTCCGAACTCCGAACTCCCCGGCGAGCGGCGGACAGCTCTTTTGATTGCCGTGGAAAGTAACTCCCTGGACGATTATCCCAAACTCTATCGTGCGCAGTCCGATGCGGAGACGTTGAAGCTCCTTTTGATAGGTGAAGTCAAGTTTTGTTAAGTTGCTTTGCCAACTTCACAATCAGTGTACTAGAGAAATATGGATACCAAGAGGGAAACATCACATTAATGATGGATCGCAAGTCACACCCGAGACAGTTATGGCCCACGAAGGACAACATTGTAAGTACTCAGCAATCCTTACAAGATGGCGAGAAGTTCAAATTTTGATGCGTCGAAGCGAAAACAGATAAAGAAATTCGTCCTGGGCGTTTCTGCCGGGGACACTCTCTTCTTTTACTGTTAGCAACCTCTCCACTTAGCCGTACCGCTTCTAGTATGTTTAGCGATATGACAGATTCAGGTCATGGCCGTCAAATGTCTTGCTACGATCATACTGAAACAGATGGATTGGATGAGGGTGAGTTATCCTAGCGTGCCAGTCTATCACCTCAGTCATTCGTAATCCATACCAGCGATATATACCTGTAATAAAAAGGTGATTGTGGATAATGTGAGTGTTCTCGTGTCATGATCTTTTGCGGAGACATCTGACTACCTCTCCAGGACCTCAAGAAATGGCTAGTCAAACCACTCCCACAGGGATGCAAACTATTTGTCCGTCGTGTTTATCATTGTCATTGAGCACATGCCAAAGACACCCTTAGGCATTGTTTGACTCATGTCACTCTAGGACAATATTAGGTAGGCTATGCACCTCAGTCGTGCCCTCGTTGCTGAGCGCTGATCAGCTATGTGACAGACCTTGATCACTACTATTGCAACGAACTCGAAGGTTGCAAATCTGTGTCATTCCACCATGTATCTGACTTTCAGTCCCTACTTTGGCGAGGTTTGTGAGATTAGCCTTCCAGTTAGAATGGAACTAACACCGTCGAACAGTTCTCCCGAAAGCTTTCCGTATGTTTACTTTCCGGCAAGTCTGCCTCTTTCACACTCAAGGGTTCATCCAGGGAGAAAAAGTGCT
The DNA here is from genome assembly GCA_038091455.1 of Leccinum uliginosum. NCBI lineage: Eukaryota > Fungi > Basidiomycota > Agaricomycetes > Boletales > Boletaceae > Leccinum > Leccinum uliginosum. The sequence continues at coordinate 9,113 of JBBPOM010000200.1, forward strand.
CCTTTGGCTCCAAAGAAATCGTTCACCACTCCAACTCATAAGTTTCTGAACCAACGCACGGCAACTCAAGCTTCCACCTCGGTTACTGCAGTCTCCGCCGGAGGCTCTCCGCAATTGTCTAGTAAATGGCTCCCTTTCCTTTCCCCGTTGGAGATCCGGCGTGTCCTTTCTCCAACATCTTACTTCGTGTGCGACGGACGATGTGGATTACCAGCGGAAGCTGATAAGCAACGTGCCCACGTAGTAAGTGATAACTCTTGCACGTTGATTTCGCTCACCATGGGTTACAGATATCCTTGTCTGCTTGCAGAGACAATGAGATGGCCGTGGATGATTCACTCAACGGAAGTGTTACTCAGGTATGTTTCACTTCGGTTTGCGAACGAAGAGCGACTGACACCGGTGAAAGTTCTTTGTCGATCATCTGAGTAAGCTGGCGAGCATTTGTGTTACCAACGTGTACTTATATTTAACCCCAGGGGCGGAACCCAAGTCAACATTAAGGCAATTACTGGTGGCCATCAGGTTCGTTCCAAGGATGTCGTTAAAGATATTCCCTTACGATTATATTGGTTAGGAAACGCGTCGACGAGATCACGGCTGCGCGCAAGGCTTGGGATGCGGAGACTAAGGTCGCTGCTCAACGAATTTCTCTTACCAACGGCCCTGGAAGCAGGACTCGGTGGATTCCCCAGGCAGTCCGCCGGAATATTGAGATTAATGCCAGTAGCCCGGAGGGGTTCTTACGGCTCACGCCATCGACTACTCGAGAGGAAGAGAAGAGCAATTGTTCTCAGCAACCAAGTGTAAGCCTCTGCCTTCCCTTGTTATTGCGGATGCTAATCATCTTTTGGGTACTAGTACTCTAGCCATTACCGATTGGTAAGCGTCGCGTTGTTGTGCCTTTCAGAGTCCCGCTAATCATGGTGGTGGCATGCACTCAGGACCTTGACGAACCCGTTGATCTATAACGATTTCCATTTCCTGCTATCAACAATCGCGGAACATTTTCAAGGATGCATAGCTTTCGACGTATCTGCTTTCATCGTGCAATAATTATCTGTCTCAGATACCCACCTGTATACCCCCATCTTGTTTAACTGCGTTCTTGTAGTAGTAGTGGTGATGATACCCATGGCACTCGCTTCTCGCTAGGTTTCCCTTCTTCGTGACACCAACGCCTGTATAACATGACAGCGGACCTGACAGACACAGACTGCGTACTGCTCTCTACTGCTCCCAAAAGTCTAGGATGGTTAGCATTCGCCATACGGCCCGAGAGCCCTATGCATTGCTAGGTTACTGGGAACATCTACTCGGTCCTTCCCCCCTAAGTTTGTTTGTGAGAGCAATTCGCCGAGACCTTGAAATAGGAACCCAATCTCGCCGGGGGTTATGCTATCACAATCACTAGTCAAGTTATCAAGAAGATTCCCTAGTGTATTTTCCTCGACCATAGCATCATGTATCAATAATTACAATAATTGATCCAAAACATAGTTAACGTGCATTGCACTGAAATTCATACAAGCAGTTCGAGTCAAAGCCACAACGTTGGTCCATCATATGGCATAGTTCAAGAACCAAGAATCTTGAAGGGTCATCAGCCATCATTGTCCATAAACATAAATCATCACTGCGGGAAAATCAAAACGACACTCTGCGGGTCAAGTCCTGTAGAAAATGTTAGAAAAATGCAAAGGGATGCATCAACGGTGCATGTACCGTATGGGAACTGTTGTTAAACTAGCCCCGAGTCGGCAGTGAACAAGGTGCTCTGTTTTGATTTCGGATCACTCACTCTTGGATCTTGCGTCCAGTGCTCGTAGGATCCTTGGCTTTCGGAACTTGCCAAGGATTCCTGCATGCACATTTCTTCGTATTGCATTCGGATTTCTGAAACGAGTTCTCTGATGGATCGCATCAGTTGCCGGTTAGCCAAATCTCAAGATGATAAATCGACCTACTTTAGCGCATTACGAAGTTCTTCCCATGTGATATTGGGTTTCGACGCCACAGCATCAACGAAGCACTTGAAAGCCTTAGTTGATCAGGAAATATGATCATACTTGAAGCACGGTACCTTTGTGAACGTCAGCCCTAGTTCGCAATCGTCATGTGCAAGCTGTCTATCCCTGCAAGCGGACAGACAAATCTGATGAAAATTAATTGTCACAATAGATGAAAAGAGGATATGCAAGACGCACAACGCTGAGTTCTCCCTCTTCGTGAGCGTTGGATGTCGGCGGACTGAACCACTTGGTACTAGCTCTTCTAAGAGGCTTTGGAGCATGACATTGTCTCCCACTATATTTCTTGTCCCATCTCGCTACAATCACATCTGAATGATAATTCCTGGAAAGGAGGAGGGAAACTTACAGAAGCTGGCGATGACAGATGCGACGTCTGTAGAATAGGTAAAGTTAGTGTTCAAATTGGAATATCGTGCCTAAGTGTTGGGTGACGCCTAACCTTTGAACAGCTGACCAGGTCCAACGGCCCATGCCCTCGAATAACTATTCGGTTGCTCGCCCCTCTGCAAGTCTACAACACGTCAAAGGTGAACCATGGAGATTATCAGATGATCCATGTAACACATACCCAGCAGGTTCTCAGAGTGGCAACAGTCAAAGAGTGCCTAGAAACAGCGTCATCGAACGAATTGGCCATTCCCAAGCGCACGCACGAATAGCTTCGAGCCTTTGACGTTCTTCAGTGGCTCGACGAGACATTTGTGAAGTTCCTGTCAGATATAAGATCAGCTCTACAAACTACAGCATGAGTAATATCACCTACACGATCAAGAATGGGCTTGCCATCCGCGCAAATGATTTCTGAGGCAACGTGAGCAAGGTGTGAGTCCAGGGACGGCTGCACTAACCACTATCCCGGCCGTCTGCTCTCATACGTGCACGCTCGTCACATTCTTCTTCTAGGCCGTGTCCTGAGACTGTGATTCGTGTTTCAACAAAGTTAGTCTAATGTCAGCGTACAAAGCTTACAGTAGAAAAGAATGTGGCAATTTTCCTGAGCGTTGCTGGTCAGTTTTTCTAATTGGGCCATCTAGAAAAAATGACAAAGACTTTCAGGACTCGGGATACTATAAGCATGTCAAAAAGGCGCACGATATTCTTGTAGGTAGGCCAGAGGTGCTTTGGATGCCTTTTGTCGTCCATCATCAAAACGATATTATTCGGGTGGTACCCGTGTGCAGCTAGGATATCGGTGAGCCCAATCAACAGATGCAACTGAAGCACCCATACCTATCAACTTATCCTGCAGTATTTTTGCGTCCCGATGGGCGAAAACGAGATTAGGCAGGCCACCGGACCTGGATCCAAGTTCGCCGCGGACGTGCTGTGTGGCGATAAGAAGACCTTTCTTCGTTACAGGTACGAGCGGGTCGGTCATGGTCAGCAAATGTTGGGACATGGTACCGCCAGACCGAGGATTCTGAAGTTTTATACACCCTTGTTTTGGAACGCACAGCCTAAGACTAAGAATGAAGAGGATCACGACAGCTGTGAAGCGCGTGTGATTATACAGAATGTGGCGGAGGGCGATGAATAGCCAGCACTCTGGATGTGTATAAGGCACGATCAGTTGCTAACGCTCTAATCATAACATGTGTTGGTGCGATGTGATGTGGGGAGTGCAGACCCGTCCTCGCATCCACTTGGGCGGCTGGAGGCAGAGCCAGTGGGAAAAACAAAACCGTAAGCGCGATGAATATGAATATATATGGGCCGCACCAAGTCAGACAAACCGGATCAGGCCGAGCTATTCAGAGATAAATCAAATGACTGATGCGCCTCCGAAAATAGACGTAATGATGATCTATGAGCGCTGAGCGCTGAGCCGTTGAGCGGTGGCGAAGCTCAAGCTGACTTCAAGTTCCCTATTGGCATTGTTGGCAAGATACTGAAATCAGCAAAGTATATCGCTTATCCCTTCCACCGCCACACGCCAGACGCAGTGTTGGAAGTCAGCACACGCGGTGAAGGATTTGGTGGGCACCTCGCACCAAAGCTAGTATTGAGTGTGTGCAAGTTTAGTGCCAGTACAAGTTGGTGAAGGGAGCAGGACACCGGGCTCACTTGCAGATTCGACCGCGTGGAATTCATAAAGTTGCATGAAACAATTCTCGGAATTCTTCCGTCCCGCGCCGTGATGTCAGCAATGCAGAAAAATCTTGACGAGTTCGCAGACTTGCCCTGGCAGAGGAACTACTCGGAGGCGAGGCGGGATTTGAATCACCGTGAGCCTGTTCCAATGTATTCTTAGACGAGCGAAGGTTAGACGGACGTGAACTTTCTGCCACTGGAAATTTCGACAGGAATGTTCACTTCGCATCTCGACGTTTTAGTAACTGGCAATGCATGAGTCTGTGTGTTTGCGGCAGTGCAGTCACAGGTCTTGTTTACCTCCCACCTACTTTCGACACGTTCGAAATTTCCAATGGAAAGTCAGTTGGAGGTAAAGCGTCGTGAAATAATAGACTGTCCTGACAGTTATGTTCAAATATGCAAGTTTATGTCCTTGGTTCAACTTGAAACTTGAGAGCGATGGATCGCTCAGCCACTTGATAACTTGGGTCATCACTTTTTCTACTTCATAACCGAGACGTGACTTTCCAGTAGAGAGTTCCGAGCAGGGTGTGTAACTGCACTGAGAGAAACATACCGAATCAACATTACAACGTCGGGATGCGCGGTGAACACTCCTGTCGAGATTTCGAATGGAAAGGTCCACCATGTGTCTGTCAATGCAAACTGTGTTCGAACCATCGCAGTGCGAAGGGTATACTGGAAAGCGTCAATCGAATGAGCCCGTTCCTTGCCCGTTCCTGTAGCAGCACTGGGACATTCTTTCAGAACGGAGGATAAAATATTTTGTCTCAAGCAGGCCAAGTACATCATCCTTACTTGCCCGTGGGATACTTTCTAATTTTAGTAAGTATTACTTAAGATGGGATTCCCATGATCGGATCTGCAGAGCGGATTTGAATGATGCTCATGTTCTTGGCACTTGCCGCATCCACTGGTTGACTGCTGTGCGAACACCACACTACGGAGACCCAATCACCCCACCTTGTTCATCTTCACTGACGAATCATGACCCATTCCAGTGGCCTATCGGCGGAAAACTCAGTCAGTCACTGGCACGCCTCGCCTCCTCCGAGTCCCGCTCGACGTTCAGCACTACTCAGTTTGATGGCCTTAACCTGCAACAACCTTCAAACTCTCCATATATAGAGTGATCCCGTCTGTCGGACGATCGATTAAACCGAGTTCGCATCATATCCACCGCGCATACGACCTATTTGACCCAGGTTAACCCTACTTCATTCTGCCTCCAGCCATCCGTGTGTGTGCGAGGTAGTCGGGCGGAGCTACACATATGGCATCTGCACTGCCGTAATCAAAACGCCGCACCTAGGACAACTGCATGCACAGCCGACGGTCATACTTTGTCCACATCTAGGGTGTTTCGAGCTCCTTCAGCTCGCTTATTTGCTGCCTCCGAGTCTGCGACTCCTGTATATTCACATGCGCTTCACAGCCATCTTGACTGTCTTCTCTTAGGCTGTGATCTCAGACAAGGGTGTATAAAAGTACCGCCAGGGGGTCCGTACTTCTCCCTTCAATTACTCAGCCTAACTGACTCGCCAATTGCCGACATGACCGATTTTTCCAAAACACCAACTAGGAAGGCTCTCCTTATTGCCACTCGACACGTCTGCGGCAAACCGGGATCCAGGTTCGAAAGCCTGCCTGATCTCATCTTCACTCATCGGGACGCTATATACCTCCGGGATGAGTTGGTAGGCACGTATAATTCATTCGCTCCTCTTCAATTGGTCTCATCAATATCTTAGTTTCACATGGGTACCACCCAGATAATGTCGTTTTAATGATGGACGACAAAAACCACCCGAGGGACCTCTGGCCTACCCGCAGGAGAATTGTGCGTTTACTTCACTTGCTTATGGTATCTCGAGTTCTGATCGTATCTCCCATTCATTTTGTAGTTGACTCAAATGGAAACATTGACCCAGAATGCTACCGAAGATTGTCATATTTTTTTCTACTGTAAGCCTGTACATCTGACACTAAGATGACACGGTTGAAATGCAGGTTATAGTCTCTGGACACTGCCTAGAAGAAGAAATTCCTGAACGTGCACGCATGAGAGAAGATGGTCGGGATAGTGGTGAGTGCAGCCTTCCCTGGTCTCAGTAACGCCTTGCTCACGTTAGCTCAGAAATTGTCTGCGCAGATGGAAGGCCCATTCTTGATTATGTAGGTGAATTGGTGCATGCTTTAAATCTGGTCTCATATCCGTCAGGTTCTTCACGAACGCCTGGTCAAGCCACTACAGAATGTCAAAGGCTCGAAGTTATTTGTGCGTGCACTCGAGAATAACTAGTCCTTTCTCTGACGTTGTACATAGACACTCTTGGATTGCTGCCACTCCGAGTCTCTGCTAGGTATATCTTAGGTGAATAATCTCTATAGTCCACCCTGACTACTTGCATTTGCAGACTTGCAGAGGGGACAGCAACCAAATAGTTATTCGAGGGAATGGATTATTGGTCCTGATCAACTGTTCAAAGGTCAGTCGTCCGAGTCATCTTCATCCATTCCCGTCGCGGAATTTTGGTTTGAGAACTCAGTTTCGAAACCTACAGGCCTTGCAAACGTCATTCTAGGCCTCTGTAAGTTTTTATTCGGTCCTTCACGGTCGTCATTCACAAGGAATCACAGTGAAACTAGAGAAAAAATGTAGGGAGAAACGTCATAACCCTGCGCAGCCTCGGAGAAAAGCCAGCACTATGTGGCTCAGTCCGCCGGCATCCAACACCCTCGAAGTGGGAGAACTCAGTGTCGTACGTACTGAACAGCCTCCAGGTCAAGTTTCTTTCCATAACTGGCTTTCATCAGATGTGTTTGTCTGCTTGCAGAAATAGACAGTTTGCATATGACGATTCTAAACGAGGGGTCACATTCACAAAGGTATTGTATTTCGGGTGGTATCATATCTCCTGACCAACTAATTGCGTTTGAAGTGCTTCATTGATGCTTTGGCATCAAAACCCCACATCACGTGGGACGAACTCCGTGATGTACTCAAGTAGGTCGATCTGTGATTCCGAGATATGGCAGTTCGGCGATTGATGTGATCCGCCAGAGAACTCATTTCCGATATTCGAGCACGACACGAAGAAACGTGCAAGCAAGAGGAACATTGGACGCAAGAGCCAAGAGTGAGTATTCGGAGTCAAGCTGAGCGTTTTATTCACTGATCGAGATCCAGTACAACACTAGTTCTCATACGGTACGTGCAGCATTAAACCATCCCTTGCATGTTCTCACTCGGCCTACATGATAGGACTTGAGACAGATAGTATCGTTATGATTTTCCCACAGTAATGATCGTTGAGCAAGAATCGATATCTAAGATACCCGGCTGATCCGGCTCCTGAGCCACACATTATAAATTATATGGAAATGCTTTCTTGTAGCGTTAGTTATTTGGGTGAAAGGGTGTTGCACGCTAGCTGCGTTATGTATCACCTAGTATTTTATCAATTATGCACATAGGTTATAAAGAGCATGTCCAGCGCTCGCATCAGAGGGGCTCGGATAAGAGTGTGACCGTCGTCTCGGCGAAATGCTCATTGACGAGGAAACAGCCCGTCCAATGAATACTTGTCATAGTATTATGACTCAGAGAACTGGGTGCTTATTTCGAGACCTCGGCGAATTGCTCTTATCATGGATCAAGAACGAGTGAGTTCCGTGTGCTCACCGGACCAGCAGTCTGGAGGAATCCGTATGGCAAGCGTTCCATTGCGTCTTCCAGATTCCAGAGTCCGCTGATCGCGTTCCCATGGATACTTCAAACCCTCTGATTCACTGGCAACTTCAAACCCATTGATCCATCCGTTATCGGACCTCCGCCCCAGATATTTTCGAGAATGCATAGCTTTCGACATGCACGCATTCGCCGAACAATAAATGTCCACCTTGTCTACGTTCCTGTAGCCTTAATACCCGCGCTTTTTTGTGATGCATTGTCGACACGCACCTGACTCGCCGTTCAGTTACAGTCTTTTCGGGGGTCATTACGCCGTAACGTTCGGGAACCTGTGGCAGTAAATTCAAAGATCGACGGAGTTTGGAGGCATGCACTGCAAATACCGCAAGTCGTCGGGATGCACGTTGAAAATACGTTCCTGCCAAAGTTATGAACAGCAGACCCATGCAAAAACCAGTGGTGTGCCAAGATGAACTCAACAAGTTCCTGTAAGTATGTGGCTGAACCGTACCTCGTGGTCGTCCAGGTTGAAAATATTATTTTTAGCGGGAAGTGACCAGTGACTAGTGACCACGGAGGAATCCGATTCGTGGACCGCCCGGCCGGGTGCGAAAACGAGCCGAACCGAATGCGCGGTTTCATCGATCGTTCAGGCTCAGGCTGTTGAGGTAACCTTGGTCAATTGAACCCTCCTCATTGCACTCCACTTCTTTTGTTTCTACGAACACTGCGTTTGTCGTCGCGGAAAACTCTGGCATCAATACCATCGGCACAGCAAACGAAACTATGACTCACCAACTGCCAGTGCCAGGAAACTTGCTAGTCCAGCCACTATTAGCCTCACCCCCTCCTCCCGCTCGACTTTCGGCACTGCTGCTCCGCCTTGTGGCCTTGAGGTGCAACAACCTCATGCCTGCCCCCCGCCTCCTCCCCTTTCCTCCAGAAGTACTGATCCTACGGTATACCTGACCGTTAAACACAGCACAAGATCGCAGTGCATACGCCGCTGTTTGTCCCAGGTTCTCCCTGTTTCGTTCTGGAAACCATCTGCACGAGTGGGAGAATGTCGGAGTTGTATCTGTAGCACTGCGCGGCCGCGATCATATTCACGCCTGGAACAACGTCATGCATGGCAGCTGGCGACTGATCCCGCACTTTTCGCACCCCCTGGATGTTTCGAGCTCTTTCAGCTTCGTTCACTGCCTGTTATTCCTGTATAATCACACGCGCCCCACAGCCATCTTGGTCCCCTTATATGTATCCTCTGATTCCGGGTGACGGCGTATAAAGCTAAGTCGGGACCTCGGCATGACTGGGTCTCGCCAGTTGCTGACCATGATCGATTCGTCCAAACCTCCAACGAAGAAAGCTCTTATTGTCGCCACAAAGATCGTCCGCGGCAAGACTGGTACCAGATTCGAAGGCCTGCCTGTTCTCATCTGGGCTCACCGGGACGCTAGAAAGCTCCGAGATGAGCTGGAATGTACGTGAAATTCATTGGCTTTTAATCAATCAAACTCACTGATATCTCAGCTTTACATGGGTACCAACCGGAGAATATCGTATTGATGATCGACGACATGGAACATCCGAAGCCCCTCTGGCCTACCCGCAAGAACATCGTGCGCTACTTCACTTGCAAATACTATCTCAAGTTCTGATTATCTTTGTTGTTCATTTGGCAGTTAACCCAACTGAAAACACTGACCAAAAACGCTCCTGAAAATTGTCATATTACTTTCTACTGTAAGTTTGCACGTTTCACAACACAAGAGCACAATTGAAACGCAGGTTACAGTTTCTGGACACTGCCTAGAAGAAGAAAGTCCCGAACGTGCACGCATGAGAGCAGATGGTCGGGATAGTGGTGAGTGCAGCCGTCCCTGGTTTTTACCCTTGCTCACATTATCTCAGAAATTGTTTGCGCAGATGGAAAGCCTATTCTTGATTATGTAGGTGAATCAATGCATGCTTCAAACCTGAAGCTCATATCCGTCAGGTTCTTCACGAACGCCTAGTCGAGCCATTGAAGAGGGTGAAAGGCTCGAAGCTATTCGTGCGTGTGATTGAGACGGGCTAATCTGCTCACTGACGTTGTTACTAGGCACTTTTCGACTGCTGCCACTCTGAGACTCTGCTCGGTATGTAACTCGTAAACCATCCTCATGGTCTCCGCGCCGCGTCTCTAACATGCTGGTTTTGACAGACTTGCAAAGGGGCAAGCGGCCAAATATTTATTCGAGGGCATGGGCTATTGGTGCTGGTCAATTGTTCAAAGGTTAGCCGTCCAGATCCTCCAAACGATTTGAGCACTCACCTCTGAAACGTAAAGATGTCGCAACCGTAATTGCAAACCTCGGTAAGCTTTTACTCGGTACTTTATGGGATCGTCATCTATAACGAATCGCAGTGAGATTAGACAAGAAGAATGACAAGAAACATCGCAGCATTCCACAGCCAACCAGAAGAGCCAGTACAAAGTTGTTCAGCCCGTCGGCATTCAGCACCCTCGATGTAGGAGAACTCAGAGTGGTGTGTAATGCAGCCTCCTGTCATCTCTTTCAATAACTGGCTTTCATCAGATTTGTTTATCTGCTTGCAGAGATCAACAGCTTGCACATGACGATTCCGAACGAGGGGATACGTTCACAAAGGTGTCGTCTATCGAGTGATATCAAATGTCCTGACCAACTAAAGTGTGTGTTTCCAGTACTTCATTGATGCCACGTCAAAACCCAATGTCACGTGGGAAGGACTACGTGACGAACTCAAGTAGGTCGATCTGTGACTCCTAGATATTAAGTTGTTCGACGATTGATGTGATCTGGCAGAGAACGCATTTCAGACATTCGAGTGCGATACGAAGAATCGGTGCTGACAAGTTCCGAAGGCAGTGAATCCCACGTACACTGGGCGCAAGATCCAAGAGTGAGTCTTTCGCGGTAACAGCGAGTGTTCTGTTCACTGATCAAGGTCCAGCTCATCACTAGTCCCTGCACGGTACGTGACGCCGAACCATCCTTTTGCACTTTCTCATTTGGTCTATAGGACTTGAGACAAACAATATCGTTATGAAATTGTACAGGAATGATTGTTGGCCGATGAAATACCCAAGATACCCAAGATACCCAAGATACCCGGCTCCTGAAGGCCTGAAGGCTGAACGTTGAACGTTGCGCGGCAGCCGTGTTATGCATGTATATCAATTATTGAATCTCCGGACACATGTAGAATTTTCTGATGACCTTGTGAAAGTTGGAAGAGAGCTCAGACTGGGGTGGAGAATGGTCGGACCAGCCTCGTATGTACAAGCTCAGATACTAGGCACGTAGTCTTTCAATTTATAAGCTCGGCGAGCCAACAGTTATGCTACGAAAGCCGAGTGTCTTTAGCCATTTGCGTAACCAACCAACGCCTTCTCCCTCGACCGGATGTGTAGGAAGAGGACTCGCGCGAAGGCTTTCTTTTGCGTAAGCCACGAATGGCCTATAGTACGTTCCGATTATACCCCTGTAATGACGGTCACGGCTGGATCCACTGTCAGTCATACAGCTAGAAGCTCACCAAAGCATGCCTTGGAGCAGGGGCATCAGGACCTGGTCCCGGAAGGTGACATAGGCGATTTTACCCCAGTCGACTCGGACTACTTGTTGCGAAGATTTAACCAACGGCGTCACATGAGTGGACGCGGTGAACTCTGTGTCGTCCGTGTCGACCGCGGCGGGATACTCTCTCCTCCTCTCCTTCAGCTCGACGTGAAGGCAATCCTGTATGCGCTTCAAATACACTTGTTCGAACCGCAGGTCTGGGATGGGGAGACGTTTTCGCTTGCTGGGTTCCTCGTGGTCGACATCGTGGAGATCAAAGGGATAGTCGGGATAGTCGTGCGAGTCGTGCTGGCTGGTCATTGTCAGACACGTCCTCGGCAACTGCCGGACCGAACTTGAAGTCGGTCAAACATGTTGCCTTGGCTTTCGGTGATCTTTGCCTTGGTGGTGTCCTCGCTGTACTATCCATTTCACTCCAATAGCCATGTCTTGCTCGGCGGTACGACTTCGCAGAGCCATGCAACGAACATCACGAACGCATCTCGCGTACTCCTATTGACTGCACATCCCGACGACGAATGCTTATTCTTTGCACCAACCGTGCTAGCTCTTCAAGAAGATCCATCACGCCCCGAAATTTATTCCTTGACCATGTCCGTCGGAAATGCAGACGGCCTGGGCGAAACGAGAAAAGAAGAGCTCAGTCGTAGTCTCGACGTGCTGCGCATCGACCAGGACAAACGCTGGGTCGTCGATCATCCGTGAGGCTGTCGACGAAACGTACCTTGATCCTCTTCTAAGCATTTCTTTGCAGTATGCTCCAGGATGACATCACGATGAAGTGGGACGCTTCCGTCATTTCCGTCATCATCGCGCCCTACGTGGTGAAGAACCACATCACGACCGTATGTGCCATCCGTTTGCTATGCAGATCACACAGCCTGATTGAGTTCTCTAGATTTTGACTTTCGACGCCCAAGGCATTTCCTCCCATCCAAATCATTATTCGTTGCCGTTCGGCGCCTCGCAGCTTGTCAATACGTTGCGGTCAACAGCGTCCGAGGCGAATCCTGTCTCTGTGCCCAGAGTCTTTGGGCTGGTCACAGCGCCTGTCATCCCAAAATATGTCGGTCCTCTGGCGCCCATCTATAGCCGCCTAAATATGATTTCGGAGAGAGTTCTATCCCGCTTTATATCAAAGAACAGGAACCAACCAGCCGTGTTCACATCCGGTGTCAAGGAGTACACGACAGCTGTCCGTGCGATGCGAGAGCACGCGTCGCAGCTGGTATGGTTCCGTTATCTCTATGTGACGTTTTCGCGATATATGTGGGTCAACGAATGGGTGGAGGTGGAGTAGTACGACTAAGTAGTTGGCGTGTGTATTTGCTTGTTTGGCCAGTGTGAGATTTTGTATTGTTGATCGGTCCAAGCCCAAGCCCTCCTTGGAAAATGGCGCGATTCAGTGCCCTCACCAGCGACAGCAGCGATGACGAACAAACGCCCTACACGCCTCAAGACAACCACCGCCCTGGTTCGCCCACCAGGTCGGTAGACATGGAGCAGCACTCGTCCAGTTCCAGTTCGGAAGAGGAAGAGGACAGCGAGGAGGATGAAGAGGAACAAGAATCGGAGGACACGTCTGACATGGACGAAGACGATCTCGCGGTCGCAAAGCCCGCAGTGAAAACGCGTAAACACGCCCTGGTGGAAGACTCGGACGGCGAGATCCAATACGAGCACACTCGAAGTCGGTCCGGGTCCTCGAGTTCGCTAGAGTCCGATTCCGACGATGCGCGCAGACGAGGTGCTACCGTCGCGGCATGGGTAGGACGTGCTGGCGTGGACACCCACAAGATGCACGTCATGCAGACGTCGTTGTTTCGTATGCCCGAGGAGGAGGCAGCGCTTCAGGCCATGAATCAACCCACGCGGCCCCGTTACAGACTATCGCCTACAGTGAGCCGCAAGCATAGCCGTGACTCGGTCGGAGACGGTCGGTTCGACTCTCAAGAGGTATGTGGCGCCTGGTCCATCGCACTATGACTCTCAGCGGCTTTTAGAGGATATCCTTTGCTCACGACATTGACCATCCCGTCTTTCGCCCATCTCGCAAGTACGCGCGTGTCGACATATCCTCCTCGACTGTGGCTGGGAATGAGGGTATATTATCTGATGCAGGGCTTGCGTTGGGTCGCTCCTTCCGTGTCGGATGGAGTTCCGGTGGTCATCTGGTCCATCTTGGCCAACTCTGTGGGCCTTCTACTCAGAGGTAGGTAAGGTTTCGTTCGTTCGAGACAGACCGCTTATCCCTTGTGGTTAGTCAAACGTCTGCCAACTCTTCTGTCGTTTCGAAAACACGTGTTCCGTTCTTCTCTGAACCTGTAGAGAACACCAACAGTAGACTTTCACGACTACTACAACACCACTTGTCGAAAACGCCCATCGTAAAAGACGAGGATGGGATTCCGTTTGCTGACCCATCCTCGGATCTCTGCTTCTCCTCCTTCACGACACTGTACCCCAAAACCGACCATTCCTATGAAGCATCCCTGTTCCGCCTCGGTCATGCCTTGTTCGACAGTATGGATCTACATCTCGGTCAGGAAGTGACTGTCGATGTGCGAAATCGTATATCATCCATTCGACGCAAGGCAGCGCTCTCCGAATGGCTCGCATACGCTGTCACCTCGTCGGTTGACGCTGACCTCAAAAAGCAACCTTCCTCCGATCCCGCTGCCCTCATATTCTCCCTTCTCTCCGGATACCAGATCGAAAAGGCGTGCGATATCGCCTTGGATTGTGGATCTGTCAAACTGGCGACACTCATCTCTCAAGCGTCGGGCGATTTCGAGTTCAGAGAGGATCTCAGGGAACAACTACAACTATGGCGGGAACAACGAATAGACGTTCACGTCAGCGTGAGTATCAGAAAGATATATTCTATACTCGCTGGTAGCGTAGACGTTTTGGAAGGATCGAAGGCAAGCACCCTCGAACGATGTCCCGACGTCGATCCACTCGAGGGGCTAGACTGGAAACGGACGTTTGGGATGTATCTCTGGTATGTGGAGCCTATGGATGCGTCCATAGCACAGGTCTACGATTCGTATGACCGCGCCGCGCGAGAATCACCCTCGCGGGTTGCGCCCTCACGACCACATTATCTGGAACCCGCTCCCTCGAAGAAACTCGCGTTTCACATACCATCACCTCCGCCTTCCGACGCTCTATTCTCTCTCATTCGACTGTATGCCGACCCGGCATGTTCACTGTCTCAAGTTCTCTCCCCGCTCTCGTTTGGACCTTCACCAGGCGACTACTCGTTCCCCTGGCATTTGTACATCATTCTGTCGCGATGTATGCGTATCCGTGATCTCTCTGACCGTGGCGAGTCGGAGCATCTCGAAGGAGAAATGGACGAGGACACCTCGGGACGTCGCGAGGGTCACAGTCCCAGCGCCGACCTGCTGGCCAGTTACTATGCGCAACAGCTGGAGCAACTCGGTATGCTTCAGGAAGCCATCTTTGTTCTCCTTCACATTGAGGGTTCTGCGGGGTAGGTTCTCTTGAAGTCGGTCGTGTCAATAATCTTACATCGTGTCGGCTAGGCGAGAAAAGGCGATCAGGGACGTTCTCCACAGGTCGGCAGACAAGCTGGACGAGTGGATGTGTAGCGGTATTCTGGGTAGTCTCAAGATCCCTCTCGCGTGGGTCAACGACGTCAAGGTAATGTGTATTCTGTCTCGTTTCTACTACGGTCTCTCATGCCTCGCACCAGGCACTCTATTCCATCAGTCAATGCAAAATCTTCGAGGCCTATGAATTATACATGGCAGCAGGACTGTATCAATCTGCACACGACCTCGCGGTGGTCGAGCTCGCGCCCGAGGCGGTGATCCGTCAAGACTTTGAGCTCCTGACGACCTTGTTCGAGCGAATGGCTGGCCAGCCTGTCGACGGATGGCATATCAAGGGCAAGGTACGTCCTCCATGCTGCTCGTGTTCGTCTTTACTCATCGCTCGTCTCCCCCCCTCGTTGTCCCTCAGGCCTACCTAGACTACGCCCACGCCATGACACGCCTTCCCGAGTTACACGCGACCCTGTCCGAGTCCGGCGCAGAGCCCGATGCAACGGAGGAGAACGAACTGGAAAATCTTGCGCGCGCGATACCGAAACTGATGGACATCCTCCCGGACGTGTTGTACCTGCACAAAACCGACCCGAGACACAAGGTCGCGTTGGCAGAAATGATGGCAGGGCTGACGGCGGTATTGGATCAGGTGAAACCGCTCGCGCTGGTGTGTAGTATAGTCTCTTTCTCACCGTCATGTGAATCTGAACGGCATCCCTGCAGGCACAATCACAAGTTCGGTTGACGGGCATGGACGAAACGACGATGTTGCGGCATATCCAGACGACGGCGCTCGAGCGGTTCATGCGGTCCATTCAGGCGTCGTGAACGTCACAGCACGTGAAATGGGCTTGCGGGAATTTGTTCTAGCCAGACCTTTTTTTCGTGTTATATTACCGTTATTTGAATCCCATTTCTTTTTTTTTTTCACGATCGAAGGAATAAGAATAACGCAAGGACAGCAGTACGTGTTGCTGTATATACTATCTGAGCTCTAAGGTGATATCTATATGTATCCAAGTGAGTAACAGCTCTAAGGATATTGATTATAGCGAGAGAAAGATTACTAGAGTAAATGATGCGAAAATAAATATATCAGCATTACGGCGCTGGGCAAGAGTGGGGAGGGGAAGCGAGTGGGGAGCCGGTAGCAGTAGAGGAGAGAGAGAGATTTATTTTCCCCCTAATCGATGTTCCGCCCAGACTGCAAGAGCGCAGTGGCCAAGACGGCAACGTCCAAGAGACCGAGCTGGATGGCGCGAGAAGTGAGTTCGAGTACGACGGTGTCGTAGTGCTTGGTGACGCGCGCCAACCATTCCGTTGAGCCGGGGGCGAACAGCTGGGTACCGAAAAAAAAAATGAAAGGAAGAGAGAGAGAAAGACATGACGTTAGAAACTACGGAAACGAGCTGCAATGCAAGTTATCACGGACCTGTATGTACCGGTCGACCGGGGCCCACGAATAATAAACCCCGCCGTGCATCATGATCCTCGACCTTTTTTCAGCGTGTAAGCGATCGAGTCAAAAAAAAAAAAAGGGTCATGCAGCCTGAGAAGTGAATCTCCACGCACCGTCTGTCCGAAGCGAGTCTCAACCAGTGCCCTACGGGCTGTTTCGCAGCAACACCGCGGATCTCGACCGTCGGTGCTGGGCTTCGCCACTCGACGAGCGCGATCGTGTGCATTTGCGACCCGGCGCTCGTATTGCTAGGTGGTGCGCGGGTCGCTCTGAGCTGCGTGACGACGAGGGATGATGGCGAGGACGACGCGTAGCCTCCGGTCGTCGTGCCAGCAGTCGTGGTCGTCGTGGTCGTGGAGGCGAGGCGGTACACCGCCTCGTTGTTCGGTCCTATTACTGTGCATTCTAAGACACTCGAGCGACCGGCGTACGAGGAAGACGACGAAGAGGAAGGGGAGGAATACCGTGACGAGGAGGAATGCACGGAGGAGGAGGAGGAGGAATGGTGAGACGCCGCGGCGGCGAACTGGAACGTGATGGACGCGTGAAGAGGCGGATCGACGTTGGTCGATCCGGGATAGGGGAGAGCACCAAATACGGAAGGTGCACCTGAGCGATGGACGTCGCCGGTCGCGTGCTGGGCGGAAAAGGGATCAGTGCCGTACATTGGATTCTACTAGGACGGATGCGAATAATAGGAATAAATATCGAGGAGAACGTGGACGGCGACTTGAACGGTTTCGAAATCGACGAAAAGTTGGTGGAAGGTATGTTGTTGTTGGAATACTATAGTCACGTTCCGCATGCATTGATATACGGTCAGAGGCTTACCTGTAAGCTATGTTCACTAGTCAGCGTACTGCTTGCGTGTCAAGTCAAGACGGAGCGGGCCAAGACGGTGAGCGTGTCATATCGGCTCCGGACTTCATAACCCTTGCCAGTGAGAGGCCCGGAATACAATACTCCAGTGCACACGAAGCTGGGAGGGAAGGGTTGTCGTCATGCCATACACTACACGACACTGATGCGGGTCACGTCTTGCTAGTCGTGCTGTGCGCAAGGAACCGAGCTAGGCATTGATGAGCAAGCGCCGGATCGGGTCTCAGGGAGATGGAGGTTTCAGCTGGATCCACGTAAACAACACCGGATTTCGCAGCAGCCTTCGACGTGGCATAGTAACCGTCGAGGGGAACACCTTGGCTGTCGAGGACAAGTCTAATACGTTGCGCTGCGGATGAGTTGTCATCGCTCATCGAGTAAGCGCTCATAGGGTTCTTTGTCAGGATTATAAACACATTGAAATTCGATTATTGCCACAACGAAACAGGGATTGGAGAGGGTAATACTAGAACATGAAAACATGCAATGAGCCAAGACATTGATACAGGTTCGTACAGCCGTCCAATACAACCCATGCGTATATGCCTGGATGAATTGCAAAAAAAAAGGCCGTGGTCTCGCTTACATGGCATACCTGAATCGGAAGCCAGTCAGAGATTTGCAGAGGTATAGAGTGGGCAGGACATACTTCCTTGTCCATTCCCTGGCGGTTGATTCGTACCGGGCACGATCTGTCTTGTACAGATGTGCAATGTCGTGTACCAACGGGTCGTCGGGATTGGGGTCGGTAAGCATGGAACAAATCGAAAGTAATACTAGAAAGGACGTCAAGACGCCACCGAAAGGGTGGAGACAAGGGACGTACCTTTCGAGATGGTCAGCGCTGGCGACCACTGGTCTCTAAGGATGTCGAGGCAAATGGAACCGTTGGCATTGATGTTGGGGTGGTAGATCTTGGTCGTGAAGCTGACTTTGGGTGGCTTGAATGGATAGTCTGTTGGGAAGGTGATGGAGAGGAAGAAAACACCGCCCGAGTACGGTGAGTCGCCCTGAGCCGATGGATGAGTCAGAAATGACGGCATTTCGCTGTGCGTATACGCACTGGTCCCATTATTGTTGCCTGCCACTGAAACATGTTGTCTCCTGTAGGGCCAGCGCTGCAGGATGAGGGTGGGTCACGGCCGAGGTCAATCAATTCCTGGAAGCGAAAGAATGTCAGTTTGAGTAGGAAGATGAAACAGAGGTCAAGTACCTTGTTAATGCGCTTAAGAGCCATGGCGGTGATACAAGATTATGTTTGAGAGTCTGTACAAGCGGTGCGGCCTGAATCGCAAAGAGATCGAGCCACATCGCACAAGATCAGATGAACGACGATAAGGAAAGGGGTGAAATGAAGTGAAGAGGTGAACTACTAGGTGAGTCTGGGGCTAGGTGAAAGAGGAGAGGGGAAAGAGCGCACCTTGCCTTGTGGTAAGAGATGATGGTAGAAGGAAGAGAAGTCGAGCTCGCCAGGTGGGTGGGCTGTGAGATGCGGGCTATTTAGGATGTTTGGAATCTGTTTGGTTGCTGACAAACTTTGTTATCTAATGACTACTACCACGTTCTATCAACCCCACACCGACGATCACTCCCTCCGCAAGCACGTCTGCAGCTTTCCGCCCCTCCTTGGCCTGGTGCTCTGCTTGCTTGATGAACTCGGCCTTGACAGCGTTGGCGCGCGCGATCTAGAACCCTCGGTCACATCCAGGCACGCATGGTCACCTGGTCAACTCACCTCTTTCCTGTGGTGCAGGCACTCTAGGTAGTCATCAGCTTGTAATTTGCATTGTTGCGGAGCATCTGCCTGAGAATAACACTGCGACGTGTCCGTCAGCACCGCCCACGGCCAGAAGAACAAGAGAATACCTTTTGAAACTCTTGCCAGTACGCGAAACACCGCGAACGGCCTGCAGGGAAATGTCAAGGGGGTGAGGGAGACGCGGCCCTGCCAGCGTACCTCCAGTGTAACCGAAACCTGACTGTGCGATGTAGTTGTCAGCAACGAGGGACGAGGGAGAGAAGGAAGAGCACACACGGCCATGACTCGGGAAAGAGAAGAGGAATAGCGCGTGACGCGTGACAGGAGTGATTCGGATACGAGCAGCACAGCCATAACATACCGCTCAATGGCTGATCAGAACGAGCTTGCGTTCGTCAGAAATTTCGTCAAGACGATCGCTGGTCAGCCCGTCTCGTTCGACGACGACTATCAAGCACCACCGTCTCTGGCTTTGAAGCGTGTTCCAGTCTTGTCTGTGCGTCGTATTCTCGTCGACTTTTCAGATTCGTGAGAGTAAACATCGTCCTCGCCTAGATCTCCGTACCACCCATTCCAGAACGTAAACAAGCATCATCGCCAGCGCCAGGTATGTCAAACGTGCACGCGTGCATCGATCGGTAGATAATTCATGATGAAAAAGTGGCGACCATCCACATTACGTTCAAGTCCCTCAAGCCCCCATGCGCTTTTACGCTCGCCGTACAGTCCACGGACACCATCTCGGATATCAAGTCGCAGCTCGCATCGCAGCCGCGTGCACCCCCTGCGGACGCACAGCGCTTGCTCCTCAAGGGAAAGGCTCTCGTAGACGCGAAGCTTCTAAAAGAGTATGACGTAAAAGAGGGTGATACCATAAATTTGATGGTCAAACCCAACTTCGATTGGGATCCTAACAAGTCCAAGGCGCTCTTCCCTTCCTCTGGACAAGACGACATGCCCGACTCATCTGCAAAGCTCGCCGCGGGTCATAGACACTCCCGGGCGCCGTCCATCGTGCTGTCGCCCTCTCCGTCCCTCGTCGCCTCCCGTGAACAAGAGGGAAACAAACCACAAGACATCACCCTCACGCTCGACACGTCGAACATACCCACCGCCTCGCTTTCCCCGGTCACACGCTCGTCATACCAGGCCACCATCTCCGAGCCGGCGTTTTGGAGTCGACTCCTCTCCTTTCTGCGGTACTATTGTTTTCTCTTTATGCCCACGTCGCTCATTCATTCGGTTCAGGTCGGAGTTTCCGGTCGAAGGCGATGCGTTCGTCGCATTCGAAGATTTCCTCCGTGCGAGCAAGGGTGGCATGACCGCGAGCGAGATCGCCAAAATTCGTGATCACGTTGGCGTGGTGGGCATGGCTGGCACATAAAACAGGGATGACATCACGTTGGATTTCTTTTTTTTTCTTGTGGATTACTGTCTGTACAATAAAATTTTGGGCGCAAGTGAACATCCTTCCCCCTATGGCGATTCCATTGATAAGGTCGCAAAGCTTGAGATTGTCTTCTCTGAGACCAACGCTTATCACGATGGCCGCCTCCAAAGACGCGACGCTGCAAGCTGACATTGGCAAGATGAACCTCGAGCCAGACGGTTCGTTCAAACGTGCTGCTGCCTCGTTTAGGAATTCTATCCAAAAAAACAGCGAATTCGCCCCCGAAAGTGGTACGTACACGGGTATAACGTCAGGTCAGAACAACAACCGATCGACCCTCTAGACAGGTACCATCTCTACGTCTCCTACGCCTGTCGTACGTCCTCAGAGTCTCTCTGCCCGCTCTTCGAACCTTTTCGTTGTACATAGCATGGGCCACCCGCACGCTCATCGCCCGGAAATTGAAAGGTCTCGAAGACCTCGTCCGTGCGTGTTACCAGAGATCCCCAGCGGCGATTCATTTTCATTGACTTCTCTCTTTGTTTGGGCTAGCCGTCACCGTCGTATCGCCGCATATGGGCGGATCAGGGTGGCCATTCGCCAGCGTCGACCCATTTCCCGGTGCGGACGCCGACCCACTCTACAACGCACAACACGTCAAGGACCTCTACTTCCGCGCGAACCCCGAGTATGGTGGCAGGTGAGCCCTCGCTCTCTCTCACTCGGTGTTTTTTTTTTTTTTTTTGCCCACACACTTTTCAACGAGGTTCACGGTCCCAGTGCTCTGGGACAAGAAGAAGCACACGATCGTCAACAACGAGAGCTCAGAGATCATCCGCATATTCAACACCGCCTTCAACGACCTCATCTCGCCTGACAAGGCGGCCGTCGACATTTATCCCGAACAGCACCGCAAGGCGATCGACGAGATCAACGAGTGGGTGTATGACACCGTGAACAGTACGCACGTTCTGATTGGGCCTGTGGATCCTTTACTGACCCTCTCTCGCTCGCTCGCAGATGGCGTGTACAAGGCTGGTTTCGCAGGATCGCAAGAGGCGTACGAAAAAGCGGTGTACCCGCTCTTTGACAGCCTGGACCGCCTCGAAACGTTGTTGACCGGCAAAGACTATCTCGTCGGCGATACGCTCACCGAGGCGGACATCAGGCTCTGGGTCACGATCGTGAGCCTTTCCTTCCAACGCAAGAGGTGCAACGATCCTTGATTGAACACTCCCTCTAGGTTCGTTTCGACCCCGTCTACGTCGGACACTTCAAGTGCAACCTGCGCACTATCCGAAACGGCTATCCTGCCATCCATACGTAAGGATCCCCCCCTTGCACCAAAACAGAAATTGACGAGCGACGGGCAGGTGGCTCCGTAAGCTGTACTGGAACAACGACGCGTTCAAGTCGTCCACCAACTTTGAGCACATCAAAGTTCACTACTACTGGTCCCAGACCAAGGTACCGTATCTCTTTGGTCGCACGAGCGCGTCCCTCACCTCCTCGATACAGGTCAACCCGACGCGCGTCGTCGCCGTGGGGCCGAAGCCCGATATCGAGCCGCTGTAAGGGTGTATCGGGCATCTGCGAGTGTGTGTGAGCGTGTACGATACGAGGGGGTCATGCCATGTACGACTATCATAAGCAGCAAAGAAAGAGCGCACGTAAACCACGAAAAGAAAATGCATGCCATCACTGCTTTTCCGAAAAAAAAGGGAGCGTCATTTCTGGGGACATATGTACGTACACACATGTACAATACAACGTGGTCTATCTGAGGACGAGAACGCCGACCGAGGACGACGAGACGATCGTCAAGATCACAAGCATCAGAGAGAGAAGGAAAGGTGCCTGGGATGCGACCGGCCGACCGGCGCCGTTCGCCGCGGCTGCTGACGGCGGGGGGCACTGTGAGCCGAGCTGCGTCTGTGAGTTTGGGAGCGTAGACGATGGTCTGCTGGGCGAAAACGTCGAAACTGACGAAGGCGCGGACGACGGCGGCGGCGATGGCGATGGCGAAGAGGAAGGAGTGGAGACGGTGGACGATTCGGAAGAGGTCAAGATGGGCACCCATGGACTTTGAGAAGACGTAGGAAACGACGAAGGAGAGGAGTCGGACGACGATGAGGGGGAGACGGGATACAAGGTTAGAGACGTGCTAGAAGACAGTGTGAGAGGTGGTGATGCGAGAGAGGACGGGGAAGATGCAATGGAATCCGATAAAGACGAGGAAAAGGACGGAGAAGAAGGTAGCGAAGACGAGTCATACAAAGAAGAGGACAGATAAGACGTGGATGTGGGTGAGACAGGAAGAGGGTCCGAGGAGTCATACGTAGATGTAGATGATGTGAATGTAGGTGCAGGGACGCTTGGGGTGACTGACGATGACGTCCCAAAAGACAAAGGGTCCGAGGAAGAATATGTAGAAACCGCGGGGGTGAAAGGCGGCGTCGACCAGGTGGGTGACGATGCGGAAGATGTCAAAGGCAGATTAGAGGACGCTGCACCCCAACATCCCGATACATTGGAAGACGAAGACGAAGGAGAGGGGGGATCAAAGGACGCAGAGGAATTATGATGCGGATGCCAGTGTGGGTGGGAGTAGAGGGTACACGTGTCGTTGGAGGGATACGCCGTGGACACCGGAGGAGCGGACGAGGCTGGCGTGTCAGAGTTGGTGTAAGCGGTACTGCTTGGCGTCGACGTCATAAGCGATGGGAACGTGATCGTCGTAGCATTGTCCGTCGTCGTGGGCACTGGAGAGGATGTCGACGACGTACTAAATTGATCTGATTAGTGCCGGTCAGTGAAGAAAGCGGAGAGCAACCGACTCAGTACAATCGGACGTGCATGCTATGGCTCTTTTTGGATGTGTGACTCGTGCGGCATCACCAACGACGCGACGAGTCGTGCAACTGGAGAAAGCGTGTACAGTGTCATGCGAAGAAGCCGCTAAAACCCCCTGAAACAGGGTGGAGGGTGCTTTCATAGCATCCCCAACGCAGTCCTCAAACGATCCGACGTCATAGCTTCCGGGAGCATCGTCTGCACATCCAAAGACGTCGCGGACCGGTGGACATGTTGTGGATGCAACCGCAGAGGGCATACACGCCCTGAAGCAGAATCGATCTTGTGACACGAAGCTCTGTCAGATCTTGTAAGATTACTATACAATGATCGGTGAGGTTTTTACCGTCCAGTCGTGAATTTGTTCGAGCTGACCATATGCACTCGTGACAACGAGGTGGGAGCGATCCCCACTCGCGCTCGCCGCTGTGCCCCAAGACGGTACGTTGATGCGGCTCAAGTTGCCAACGCCTACAATGTCCCATTGAGAAATGAAGCATAAACATCGGCAAGACGATCCTGCCTGTGATTTGGAGGTATTCAGGTGTTATCAGGAGGCGTGCCCCCAATATCACACCGTCCGGAATGAGGCGGGTTGAATGAGCACCCTGAAGAAACCATTAGCCTGAATATGAGGTATATTGTACGGCAAGTTCAACGTACCTTCAGGCACCAAGCAACCAAGGGGTGCTGCGATGGTATTATGTGGTTGAACATGTTCCTTTTCGGCAACAAAGCGCACTAACCTCCGCATCCTCGGTCACTGAAAGAGTCGGTTGTGAGGGAGCCCACAAGCAAAAGTCCTCCACAGAATCAACTGGTAGATAGGTCACGCAAAGTTCCAAGCAAGTACAAAGCGACGAGAGCGTACGGTTGGCAATCTGGTATGGACTCGTCCAACACCCATCTCCACCCGCATGACACGTCGAACGTCCCTCTCTGAGATGGTGAGCGGAGCCCTGAGGGAAACGTGCTTCAGCGTAGCCTGAACCGCTCGCTAAAATCAAAGCTGCCGATACGCCAGACACGAGGCTTGCGAGGACGTATACATTAGTCCGGGGCATGTTCTGTACCTCTATAGCTTTGGCGCCGGCGCCACTTGGACAATGAGAACTCAAAAAGAAAAAGAGGACAATGCGTCGAGAAGGATTCCTGCGAGCTTATAGCCCCACAGAAGCATGGACACGTACGACCCAAACATAGCGGAACGCCTGCTAGGTGCGCGTGTGTGGACACGGCAGGACCACGCCTGGTCCCGCTGATGGGTTCCGGCAACTGGGTCAGCTATTCCTTGTACCGATTTGGACAGCCCAAGCCTGTGCTGCCCACGAGGTGGTCGCAGGAGAGAGCAGGAAAGCAGGAGTCTGAGGTAATGAACGCTGTACGCCCTGGGATCCGGAAGTCTTGCCTATCGGACCATGCACGTTCGGCGTGTGCAAAGTGAAATGTATCAGAAGGTCTTGCCTTTGGCGCCAGTGCCTGTGTTCAGATTCAAGTTGTTAGGGAGAAGATCATTGGAAAGGCAATCACGTCGACGCCGTATGATACTAGTAAGTTACTACAACTTGTTCAAATTTGGAGATAGTAAATGTCAGATTTACTCACCTCCGACTCGAACACGTTGCAAGCGCGTGGGCCTTGGGAAACTCTCAGGTACACGTTGGATTAAAAAAATTGGAGCAGACGTTTTTCACCCTTTCTTCGCCGACGTGGTCGGGTGGCGTGTCCCTTGGAAACGTACGCTCTAAGCGACATGTCGCAGAGTTGAAGTTTCAAGAGGTCCGATCGGTATATCCGTCACCATTTCCTCGGCAGATGCCGTGATGAAATGGGGTCAGGGGCCCATCATGTACAAAATGAGATCCGGGGATGAGTTGCATCTCCCACACACCTTCCTTCTCTTCTACCAGCCGTCATGGACGTTCTTGGGTCGATCTCCTTCCCCCTCATTGGCGCTAACTATCTGATAACTACCGCATTGACCGCGCTTCCCATCGCAGTAGCAGTCGTCCACTTGGTTCCTTACCTTATTGACCCGTACAACCAGCGTCGTATCCCTGGTCCATTCCTCGCAAAGTTCTCCGACATCTGGCTAGGCTGGGTCGTCAGCCACGGCCACCGCTCGAACGTCGTACACGAACTCCACAAGAAATACGGTGCGGTACCAGTCCAAGTCGTTACGCAAGTCTGATATCACCTCCTAGGAATATTTGTTCGTTTGGCACCTAATCATGTGTCCATCGCGGATCCTGGGGCTCTGCAGACCGTTTACGCACACGGAAACGGCTCCCTCAAGTCCGAATTTTATGACGCCTTTGTGTCTATTCACCGGGGCTTGTTCAACACGAGAGACCGTGCTGATCACGCTCGAAAGAGGAAAATAGTGTCGCACATATTCTCTCAAAAGAATGTCCTCGAGTTTGAACCTATAGCTCGAATTTACATCGATCAACTCCTCGAGCAATGGGATCGAATGTATGATGCCGCAGTCAAAGGTGGGTCTGGTTCAGAAGGAGACGGCTGGTCTGGTCGCGACGGTCGTCTTTGGTTGGATTGTCTTCCCTGTACGTTTCAATCGTCGTTCATCACACTCGTTATGCTTACAACCGTTTCAGGGTATAATTACCTTGCATTCGACATCATAGGTATTCATGTTTGTTCCAGCGGTCCCCACGCAGTCTACTCACACACACCCTTAGGTGATCTGGCCTTTGGATCTCCCTTCGGCATGGTTCTCAAGGCAAAGGACTCCGCCCCGGTTGCCGTTTCACAACAAGACGCCATGAAGTCTTATGGGACCGAGGAAGCTCCCAAGGTCGTCGATATCCCCGCAGTACAGATTCTCAATGACCGTGGTGAATTTTCTGCCTCCATGGGCGTTCTTCCCCCGTCTTGGAGACCTTATGTCCGCCTCCTTCCTTGGTACAACAAAGGTAGCAAGGCAGTTAAAAACCTCGCTGGTTTGGCTGTTGCTGCTGTCGCCAAGCGCTTGACGACACCAACGGATCGTGTCGACCTCCTCAGTAAACTACAACAAGGTCGAGATGACGAAGGCAATCTAATGGGTACAGCCGAGCTAACTGCTGAAGCTTTGACCCAACTGATCGCTGGCTCTGACACCACGTCAAAGTGAGTATATTTTTAACAAGGGATGATCTCATCTAACTCGTGTGACTTAGCTCTTCTTGTGCGATCACTTATTATCTTGCGCTCTACCCACGTGTGCAGGAAAAACTACAAAAGGAACTCGACGACGCTCTTGGCGCGTCGGATGATATGGTCACCACGTATGAACAGGTGAAACGACTTCCTTATTTGGATGCCGTCATCAACGAAGCCTTGCGAATCCACTCCACATCGGGCATTGGCTTGCCTCGTGTCGCTCCTGAGGGTGGTTTGACGATTGACGGTATACACTTCCCTCAAGGCGCGATCTTGAGCGTGCCAACCTATACGATTCACCGGGACAAGGACGCTTGGGGGGATGACGTGGATGAGTTCCGTCCCGAGAGGTGGTTCGAACGTGACCACGCAACCATCCAGAAGGCGTTCAATCCGTTTTCTTTTGGACCTCGGTGAGGATCCTACCCCTTTAATACAATTAATCGGCTATGAACTGATGGACTATCAGCGCTTGCGTCGGCCGCAATCTTGCCTCTATGGAGCTGCTGATTATCATCTCATCTATTCTTCGGCGTTACCACTTTGTACTGGCTGATTCCGAAAAACCGGTATGTGCACACGCCCCTGTACTAGGTTTTCTCACGAATAGTGCCTTGTGCTACCAGCTTGCCACCCGTGAAGGCTTCCTTCGCAAGCCAGTGGAGTGCCGTGTGGGAATCAAGCGGAGACAGGTCTAAATATAACAAGTTCGCTATTCGTGCTTTTGGCTCTTATGATTTGTTTTCTCTCTGTGCTATAACACATGTCTGTATTTCCTCACGCTGAGTGGTGTCATCTTCTTTTGACTCCCTCAAAAACTATAATGTTGTGTCTATTTTCTCGCGTGCGAGGTCACAAGGCTCTATTGGGATACGAAGCTGCCGCCATTCCTTCTCCTTTCTCACATATCTATTGTAGCATGCTTCAGTGTGGGATCATCGCTGGTACTCGAAATGAAGACCCACTTATATACCAAACCCTCGCGGAATCTCCTCTGACTGACTCGGAGCTTCGTGCTCGTTCAAGCTTGCTCACCTGACAGTGCCGGCCAGACCACGCTGAAAAGGAGTCGCGCCATGGCCACCACCACCGTTCAAACCTCTCTTATCACGACGAGCTCCTCCGCTTTTACGACCCCTTCGACTCCCACCGCCGCTGGTGCCCCCAGCAACGCCAGCGGCAACAACGGGAACCCCAACAGTACTAACATGTTCTCCCTGGACACCTCTCCACCTCTCGTCGTGGCGTTCCTCGCCATCGGCTTATTCGTCGTCGCCATCATCGGCGTGTTCGGATGGCGCCACTTCTCGCGATTCCGATCGCCAGGCGCCCATGATGGACGGGATGGCACGAACGCACCCAACCGCGGCCGCCGTCGCAAGTCCTTCACGATTGGACAACGACCAGCGCTGTGGGATCTCTGGGTAGATCTAACCGGGATAACACTGGATGATGACCGAAGCCGGTCGATCGAGCAAAGGACCAAGTGGGAGCACATCGCTGTAAGTCGCACGCTCGCTAGAGTGGCGCGCTGAACGCTGATACAAGTCGATCGGGTTCAATCCAAACCTCCGCGCGTCTTTTGATATCAGCCCATGACGGCAGTCGTGACGTATCTGGTGCCGCATGCACTCCCCGAATCGTCGCTACCAATCAAATCTGATTCGGCGGTAGTGGTGGTGGATACGGCCCGTCGATTCCGAATGCGAGCGCCATTTGGGACGCAGTGGAGTAGACGCTCGGCGTCCGCGCCACTAAGACGGCTCTTTTGGCCCGATACACCGTCGGCACCGCCACCACCACAGTCGGCACCTCCTCTTCCAATGGTTCCACCTCTAGCAACACCCCCACCGCCACTCCTAATCCCTCCTTCTGATGGGGAAGGGAAAGTCGAAGGAGCAGAGTCACGGACGTCTGAGGAAATCGTTTGGGGCGATGCGTTGTCGGCAGTGCAGGTCTCTGTCATCATTGCCATGCCTTTGCAACGACGAGCACGACAGCTGCAGCAGGGCAGCTGGTCGACGCTGGAAAAAGACGCGGATTCGGAGGGGACGAGATTGGGGGAGTTTTGCATTGGTACGATGGACGTGCCATGGAGCGAATGCGGATGATTTGGACGGAGTGCACGGAGTGCACAGAGGACAGATCCGAGATCGTGTAATTACTACAGCGCTATAATGTGACCCCATGACTTTCCACTCATCCAGGTGTAGGTGGGATCAGGAGGGAAGGACGGACGGTGGACTACGCACGCGACCGGGCGCCGTTTGTAGGTTTGCATTAGTAGCGTGGGGGTGGAGATCCTTAGCTCTGACGTGGATAGCACAGCCGTTACTTCGCATGGCTTTTCACGCGAATGCTGTCCGCTAGGTACATACCAAATGACACGCGAGATGGCACTGTGGCGATGAAATCAA
>JBBPOM010000201.1:0-38031 GCA_038091455.1 Leccinum uliginosum
TAAGTAGTCGTTCACAAGTAATTTCACTTGAATACCCAAACATCCCCAGGTTTGGTGATGAAGCATTACACTGTCCACGACGTCGTGTTCAATCCACACAAGTGAGACTCATGCCATACATCCTGCGCCTGGGGCGGCTTACACCACGACACAGCTCAAGGCAGTTTCTGTCCTCTGGCCACGATCTCGTCGTCCAAGCTTGGGAGCTACGCGACAGCGATGATAATGATGAACGCGAGTCTCTGATTTCAACGCGTCAAAGTCAGTCCTCTTGCTGTTGACGATGCTTTCCTCTCATTCTCGCATTTCCCCCATGATATAGTCACCTTCGACACCAGACCACTGGACTTGGTCTATAGTGCTGATGGTTCAGCGCTAGCAATCAGTTGTTTTGACGGGTATGTAATGTCGCATGCGTTAGTTCCTCATATCCCGACCCATGTCCTCCAGTACCGTTCGAGTGTATTGTCAGGACCTTTTCGAGGACATGATGGATGCAACTTTTCCTCCTAGAAAATTCAATACAGCACCTAGAGGATGTGGCCATGCCACTGGATCCACCCTCTGGGGGATGGGACCTTCTCAACACCTGTTATTCACATCCTCGGAACCGCTAGAAAAAAATAATTACAGTGGCTTTCACCATGCTTTCGATGTCCACAGAGGCGTTCAGGCGGTTCGATTTGATGCTACTGAATCCGGGGATGCTGCTGCCCTGAGTCCAGATGGTACGACGCTAGCTTTGTTTACGCGCGGCGTGGATGGTACTACTCATCCTGTCCGCCTCTACGACGTTCGCCGGAGAGCCGAAGAAGCGTACGAGACGGAGGAGCTTGAAAAGTTCCACGTGCGATCGATCATTGGTGAAACTGGGGACGATTTAGAAGAAGTGAACCAAGCCTCTTTCTCACCTGACGGACGATTGCTTGCTGTCGCACGAAGTGACAATGCACTACACGTCTATGACGTGCGTGCGCTATCACGCGGACCACTCTGCCAGTTGGAACATCATGATTCAGATAATGCGAGTGGTGGAGGGTTTGGTGTCGTCGCAGCCAGTTGGATACAAGGCAGAAGCAGGATTGGAATCGTGAGTGGGGGCAATGACGGTGGGTCACTAGATTTGGTCAAAACATCTGGGTCTGACTCCTCGACCAGGCTGCGTACGGCTGTGGGAGCCAGCACTAGGAGGGAGTGATGTCCAAGGTTCAGTCATTGGAAGGACTGATTACGACGTTGGGCACTTCTCCATTGGAGATCGGCAGAGTGGGGAGTTCCCGCTCGTCATGTACGTATCAACAGCTTGCACGACGGCCTATGTCTGATTCATTTTATAGCGGTGACGCTGGGGGTGCAATGCACACTTACGATTTCACGAATCCAGATGGGATTCCCCTCTGAAAGGGGTTGTTGTTTGAAACCATGCTTGCTCCGAGGATGCCCGCAAACCAATATTTTATTTCAGATATAACGTATGTGTAGCAATAGGTTGAGCAGTCGATCGACGCTTGCCGTAGTCTCTGCGGTGGAGCGAGGTCGCTCAGTGTAGCTTGGGTAGAAGGTAACTTGACAACGATGTGGTAGTACTACTAGTAAGTAGTAGCAAGACGTGCCGCCGACTGTGCAATGCACGTACAGTACTCGACGTACTCGGTTTATTTGTCCAAACAATGACGAGACCCGTCAAAAGTCGTGACCCGCTTCCAAGCCAGACCCTTCGTATGAAAATTCGAGCAACACATGAGCGAGCACGATGAAAAGAGGTCCGTGCGCTGTAAGGGCAGTCCAGGGTCGGACTTTGAAGGCAAAGGGCGGTCCAACAAAACCAACATCGCGTCGAGATGAACCAACCAACCCCCCCGTTTTCTTTTTTTTTTGTCCTTTTCGTCCAACAGCTCCCCATCCCCAAATCTCTGACTGATGTCTGACACCGAAGGCGCAACCAAGAAAAGTGGTTATCGTCTCGAATACGCGAGCTCCGCTCGTGCCAAATGTAAAGGTGTGTTTTTACAGACGGGGAGCCTAAACCCACTTGGTTACCACGATCGCGTCTAATCCAATGGCTCAATTTTTTTTCTCTTTCTTTCTGCTCTCTCTTTCTCGTCACCCGCCGTCGACGTATAGGTGCCAAGCCCTGTGCAGGTAAGCAATGCATCCCAAACACCACTGTCCGTTCGAGGCACACAAGGTTTTTCTAGGGACCCCCATTCCCAAAGGGGCTCTCCGACTCGGCTCCATCGTTGACTTCAGGGGTAATACCAGCTTGTGCGTTTTATTTTATTTTATCTTTGGCTCCTCTTGCCCATAACTCGTTTCTGACGTTTGAGTTCGTTTCATTGTTTTTTTTCTTTGTTTCGGGCGCATCTTCTCGCGTTTAGCGCATGGCGTCACTGGGGGTGCACTACGCCCAAGATCATAGGTAACATGCAGGCCAAGTACAGCGATCCTGAGGACCTCGACGGGTTCGAGGACCTCAAAGAGGAGGATCAGGAGCGTGTGCGACGTGCATGGACGGAAGGTCATGTCGCTGACGAAGACATTCCTCCGACTGCACATAAGGCGGACGACGCCGCAGACGAGGAGGAGGAGAAGCCCAAGAAGAAGCGCGCCCCTGCCAAGAAGAAGGCCGAGGCCGAAGGGAACGCAGAAGAAAAGCCAAAGAAGAAACGTGCGACCAAACCCAAGAAGGTTGAGGAGGAAGTCGAAGACGAAGATGAGGCTGAGGAGAGTGTCCCTGTTAAGAAGCCCCGTTCGAAGGTTTGTGCCTTGGCTCATCTCTGAACGCTGTCTTCATCTATCTTCTAGAAACGCGAGGAAAATGGCGAGAAAGCGAAAGCGGCGACTCGCAAACAACCCGCTGCAAAGAAGGCCCCTCCAAAGAAAAAGGCTGCCAAGGTCAGTACTTCATGGTTTTTGTACAGATATTAGTCATTCCGATCGTGTATCTTCAGGTCGAGTCGGAGCTTTCTGGGGAGGATTTTGCGGATGAACTGGCTGGGGTAGAAGACGAAGAGGATGAAGATGGGGAGGACGAGTCTGTTGGCAAGAAGAGGAAGGTTTGTGCACATTTAAATGTCTAGGTTCATGGTCTAATCTGTTGAAGCGTCCCGCATCAACGAAGCAGGCTCCTGCTGCTAAAAAGTCGAAGGCTCCGGCAGCTCGATCGAAGAAAACCAAAGCAGTGATCGAAGAAGATTATGACGAAGAATAAATATGCTTTTCGGGAATTCCTCGTTCGCCACAATGTTGTTCTTTTTATGTTTCTCACCTTCTCCGCGTGTCCATTTCGATGTACTTGCACATGTTTGAGCGTAGGTCTCGTTTCATATGGCTAGGTTTTATTATAGTCCCTGTTCCATCTTCAGTGTCTCAAAATCAGTGAGTAAATCAATAGTGCAACTGTTTGTTTCCAAATGTTTTCCATTTCCATAGTCATGTAGAATCGAACAAAAGAATGTCTAGCTTTGAGGCATCATTGCGTCGTACACCGCGGTCAAAGTTTCGAATTACCCCGTTCCTTGCCGTGGTGACTAGATTGATTAGAGTTTGCGAATAGCTCATAGAACTCTTCGGCCGCCTTCGTGATCTCCTCTGCAAACTCGGCGTTGGGCATCTCGACGCGAGAGGTGATCGTGAATTGTAGGTAATCTGGGACACTTGTTCATTGCATCGCTGAAACAAAAGGGAGTGGACGCACCATCGAATCCGGTCATATAAGCGACCCCGAACCCATCGGGGACGACTTCACCCCACCCATACGGTCCAAAGTGCTTACTGAAGATTGCGCTAGTAGACAGGGTCCAACGTGAGGAGCGAGTAAAGAGTGGATCTGAGAACAACTCTGGTGCGCTCATGGTGGACGGTTTGGAGAGGCGAAGACCTGGCGCACGAGACATGATCAATTGGCGTTCTGAAAGGGGATTGAAGAGCGAACCCAGCATGTGTCTGTCCACGCCCTCGCCTACTGAGGCTTCTTGGGCAAGTCGCGTGTGTTTCTTGACGGCGTTTCTCAATAGCCGTATTCTCTCATCCTTTGTTGCTACGTACGTCGATCATCAACCGCAAGACACGGTCATCGCGCAAGATCACAAAAATAGCCAAACTCACCAGACTGTCCCAGCATTGCCCGTACAAATGCAACACATTCATCACTCACCACCCGAATGGTCTCCGTGCGTCCTTTGTAGAACATCCTAGTCGTCGCAGCCTCGTAGGTACCCACAGGCCATGGCGCTACTCGCCCATCTGGACCACCAAATCGTTCCGAAAGCCGCGCATATGCAACCTGCACAATCATCTGAGCCCATCCATCAGGACCCACACCGAATGACTTGATCGCAGTTCGGCCGTACTTGGTCCTGATGAAAGAAAGGGATTGCGAGGAAGCAAGATCATATAGGTATTGTTGGGACTTTGATATTGATTCATGGATTTCAGGGATAGACGTCAGATCAAAGTCCAGGGGTTCCAGGGTTGCGGCGGTGGAGACTGAGGGCGATAACTGGAAATCCGACCTGGGATCCGCTAGGAACTCCAGTATCTCATCGCACAAGCGAACGGTGGGCGTTCCATCCATGACACTATGTTCTCCCATCAATCCCGCAACATTATTGTCAAACACGACGAATTGAAGGGGTTTATCGACGTAGCGGGAGGAAAGGCCACGTGCAACGCTGGTTGTGTCCGTGGGTGACTGCATAAAGAGTCATTTGGGGAGGGGTGGGGCTGATTAAATACACTTACTGCGAGCGTACCATGCCACAGGGCCTTCGACACATCTACGTCGTTCTCTGGAAGTGGTGTCGAGTCATCCAAGGACACCAGAAAAGCTGATGAATGGATCTCGCGCAAGACGGCCGCATTCTGAGGAACGGTGGATAGCTGTGCGTAATTCTAGGCTAGTGTTAGACTCAAAAACACGGCGGACGATTTCGAGGGAGAATCAAAAGTTGAGCGCACACCTTTGCCCAAACATCTCTATTGTCAGCAGTCAAGACACCGATTGCAGGGTACTCGTCCGTACTATGGTCATATATGTACTGGAATTGACTGTGATGATGTGAGCGCTTCCATTAGACTCTGGGAGATGAAGCGCACCTGATTAAATCACCCATGCCGAGCACCTTGCCGTCGACTTGGGCCTTTATCTTCCAGAAGCGATTCTTGCGCACGACGATGACGTGCCCGAGCTCTTCGTGCGGATTCGGGTTACTAGCATAAGAAATGCTCCAATCGACGCCTTCCGTGCCTGGGACGCGGCAACAGTCGAACATCCAACTAGTTGGGTGAAGCGTAAGTCAGGTGGGAAACGGACGGGGGGAGACAGACCGGTAAGTGTCCATGCAGTGTTGAATGTCTTTGATCCCGTCAGGTTCTAACTGACCTGAACGAAGGTTCTGCCTGAACAACATGGCGCCGCGAGTGATGCCAGCAGCACGGGCAGCGGGCGTCTGGGGAAGGTGGGTTGGCTGAGAATCAAAACCATCTACAGACGAAGGGAAGCGATTAGAGCGAGAAGATGAAGACAGAGTACCTACAGTAGTATGATACGTTGACGACGACCTAGAGGACGAAGGGTAAGGGAGAGGGAGAGCGGAAAGAGCGGAGATCTGACCGAGTCTCGATAAGCAAGGTAGCCCAAGTCATCCCACCACTCCTCCAACCAATGGTCTCTCTCATTCTTGCGCTGGAGGAGCAACTGCTGGAGGACGGGACCGGGACCGCCTGTGCGGGCAAAGTCGTCGATCTTCTGGCATACGGATGCGAACTCTTGCGTAGACCGAGCGAGCGGACGAAGAGAATCTTTGAGCCGTTGGAGGGTGGTGGGAAGTGAAGGGATAGGGAGGGACGGGAGAGAGTTGGGCTGGTTGGCAAAGTTTGGTACGGGCGGGGCGAGTGCCTTCCAATTCTGGGGGCGACGATGATGAGACATGAATCGGCGAGCGACTAGCGAGAGAGCGCGCGACATCATCGTCTCAATCACATGCGAACCCGATCAAACCGACGTTGGTCGGATTTACCCGCGTTTTATGCCGAGCAATGTCTGAACCACATGGCGAGTGAGATCATTGTTCCATATGCCATATCTGAAACCATTCGACTCATCAGTCCGGTATATCTGTCGGAATTCTCAGCCATGAAATGTATGTTCTCAATCAGGTCTGATGATCGTTTCTTTCACCTCGTTTAGCCTCCGTGGTCATGCGAGTTCGTCTACGCCTTCGCTGCACTTTCTGATCTATGATCACATTCTTTGCATCACTCGGATGTGGGGCGTTTAGCCGAAAGGTCATTCCGAGCCTTGTCCTACAAGGACGGGTCGCTCTCCCGGTTTCTTTTGCCTTTTCGTAGGCCCATCTCTTCAATCGGGATCAGGTATCGGATCTGCATTGTGAGCAAGCTGTAATGCGTGACCTGGTCATTTAGGTTCTTGATCACACTGGCACCAGGCTCACTCGTTGTCTACACACATCTCTTAGCCGGGCGGTTTAACCCGAGCTTGCACATAATTTGATTTTCAATCGCCAAACAGTTTCATGAGCCCGGGCCGTATCTCAATCATATCTCCTGAGTCGTGATATCAGCATGTCATGCCTGCAAACTACACCAGACTTTCAAAGGTCCAGTTTCATGTCTTCGTTCTTCCCATACGCACACTCTGTCAATGTATGCTCTCTTCCCGAAACTGATGGAAATGATATGATCATCAGCGGCCGCATCACCCTTCGTGATTGGTTTCTGTTCTACCCGGAGTCCTTTTGGACGTAGAGCTTCAAGTTAATGTTCACTGATGAGCAACAGTGCCACCCGGCCGTGATGGCCAGCATTGAACCATCCACAATGAAGTGTGACATGTGACGACCTTGATATGGCCAACTGCTGTGCTAGTGCTTCCGCGTCTCGTTAGCTTCTGCATTCAGTTCAACCACATGGCAAGTGGTCGCTCGCAGTGTCGTCTCGTCCCCAGACGTGCTGGAGACAGTCACGTCAGCTGGGTTTCAAATTACCTGCTCATCCAAGCTCTGAATCCGCCCGCAACGCTCCGGAAGTATGGGAACGAGCAACGGGGTTCGTCACACTGACACGGATACACTCTACTTATCTGTTTTGGTGTTGTTCTCAGTCACGGGAGATCAGTTCGGAAGCATTTGCGTCGTATCGGGTGTCAGCCCATATGTATTACGCTTCCTAAACGGAACGTTAGGTTTCGAGACTGGCACGGCGGAATCTGACTCCTGCGACACCCTGAAACCATTCAGACAATGCAGTGTTGCGTTTCAAGTGCCAATGATGGCCATGGCGTCAAACACCCGCTCGCTGCATCTCGGCTATCGGGCCTTTTCAACCAAAATAATGTTTTTACGTGTGTATATAGCCCCTAGTCTCACAGTTTACTCCATCCTGTCTTTTGTGCTGTATGGACGCGTCGATAGTGATAGCACTTGCTGCCACAGAGATACACGAACTAGACTGCGCCTTCGCCTCACTCATCATATACGATCACATTATCTGCATCGGCGAAGAGGTACGTCTGGCGAAACCTTAATGTCGTCTTGCATCCCGAGCTTTGTCCCATCAGATTCAATACTTCTGGACTGGATCATGGTCGCTCTCTAGGTTTCTTTATCTATCTGTGAGCATTTATCATTCCGATTTTACTTCTTTAACCAATCCTCGAATCAGCTCAGGTATCTGGCTCTCGTATATGCGTTGTAAGCAAGCTCCGATCTGTGCTGTGCTCGTCTGATGATTGGTTGTTTAGCTTTTTGATTGCCAGTAAGCCACCTACCATGCTATCGTCATATTGACCTTGCGAACACACCTCTCCAAGCCCTGAAATGGACCACTAAAGGGGTAAGTGTTCCAAGCTGAGCTTATGATTTGATGTTCATGAACTGGACAGTTCCAAGAATCGTGAGTCGTCGCACCAGTGTAATATGCGTATGACCACATCACACTCCACCAGAATTCTTTTGATCAAGTTCTTTGGCTTCCCATTTCCTCTATCCACTCTCTGTCAAGGTATGCTCTCTTCCCGAGGGAAAACAGTAGAAACTAATACAATCACCAGCGGTCATTACACTTCGAATTTGGTACCTGTTCTCCCACAATCGCGTGGTCAGAGTCTTTTCTCTCGCCCTTCTGTTCACAAGTACCGTTGCAACTCTTCTATTGCTGACGATGTTACGGGATACGATGCGATTCAGCGCTCTTAATCCGCTTGCTCGTTCATCGCCCATGATCCCACTTGTCTACGTGCCTTCGCTTGTACTTCATACCGTCCTTTTTGCACTCACGGTCTATCGGTTCCTCACAAGTTCCGCAAAGATGCAAACCGATTCGTTCTTATGGCGCCTTATGAAAGAGTGCGTTTCAGACAATTCGTGTGTTGTGTGTTGAACTTGCCATATCTCGTTCAGGGGTATGTTCATGTATGGATGCGCATCAGGTAAAGTTCATTTTCTTGTTTACAAGCAACATACATACTAAGGCAAATTCCAAGCGTCCTTATTGCTTGCGGTAGTGTGTTCGGCGATGGTGGAACCATCACAAATATTTGTGAGTCCGAACATCTGTATTACTTCGAGAACTAAGGCGTGACAATGCCCCAAAGCTGCGTCTACCGGCGAATGCAGGAAGGTAACTCTGTATGTTTCACCACAATTTCTGGCCTCATTGACACATACTTTCCAGTCCCATTGTGACTATGGTCGTAATATCTGTGTGCCGCGCTATGCTCAGCATACGTTCTTTGGCTGCAACTTCGCATGTTGATCCAGATTGGTTGCTCAACCACGCAGAACTCAGCCGTGTGCATTGGAGACGAGGGAATGTAGCCGGCGAAATTGTTGTAGAGGCTGACGAGTCTTTCATCCCGCTCAAAGTCAAGTACCGTCCATCCGAGGAATGTATGTCTAGGCAGTAACCTTACGGAGCAGCAAATGCTACCTTGCTTGCAAGGTCACAATAAAACATGTACAGTTGCAGTCCACTGCAGATCACTTTGCCACTTTGGCAGACTATTTTTGGCACCTCCCCATACTAATCACAGGCTTCGAACATAAGTATAACATGTTTTTCATCCTGAGCGGCAGTTGACAGCAGGCCAGCCACTGGGTACAAGCTTGTGAATGCATTGGTCGACATCATTCTCCTCAGGTACATTGTCGTTGCAGATGGTACCAACTCAGCCGACTTTGGAACTCATTTCTTGGCGCACCCGATCGGAGTCGTACTCGTACTTGCCGTTTCAGTCATGGTATCGAGTGGACATTGCAAGTCATGGTGGTTCCTATGGGATAACCCTCTCAATAGCATCCTGACTCATCAGCGAATATACAGCACCCCCCGTGATTTCCTGGATTATACTTACATTGTTTCAGTTAGTTGAACGAAGTACAATTTGAAATCAAGACAGTACTACTTGCCGTCCGTACGAGCTACGTGGCTGTTCGTCTGGACTCTGCACACAGATGCTCCTAATCAAGAGGAGAGGATTTTACTGTACCTGTCAAGAAGGTGCCACAAAGGCCCGGGGTGGAGCCGTGAGTCTCCGGAAGAGAGTGTATTCCATTCGTACCAAGAGCATATCGGATAGGCAAGTAGTGAGCAAGAATCTCATCGTTAGGGCCTGAGTTTGCTTTGAAATATATCTGAGGAAGTCGTCGTGACGGCTTGTGTGGCTACTGTCCATGCGATTGCACTCGGCACACATGCACGCTTTACAGTAGTTGCTCACTGCGGAGGGTGCTCAAGGCTTCAAATCGGACCCTTGAAGACAGCAGCGATGATGATGGTATCCAGATGAAATTACCACTGATCGCAGTTGCGAGGTTACTCACTACAAACTGTAAACAATCTCTGTATAGTACACAGCACTAACAGATTCCCGAGATGATGACTGAAGTACCGAGAAGTCGACTCGATGTAATTTGCATGGCAAATGGCAATGCAAAAGGCATCACAAATCCGTTTCGGTTGAAACAGCTTTCAACGTTCTACTCCACTCAACAACTTTGGGATGAGCTTGTACCTGGTAGAGCAAGTGACTACTGGGATCGACAGGTGCACGATGCAACATACCTTCCTCGCATCAAAGTTGAGAACCTGCAGCCCATTCAAGCAAGTTGCGCGGGATAGAGCTACATATGCTTGCCCTGGAAATAGTGGGTATGGAAACAGGGTCATCCAACGGAATGCCTACCTTTCTCAAAAACCCTGCCTAGGTCAACTTTGACCCGTTCTAAAGTTTGTCCCTGAGACTTGTGTATACTCATAGCCCATGCAAGAATCAAGGGAAGCTGAAAACCAATCAGGAAACACAGATAAACAATTGAACAATAATCGAATAACATTGTATTCTTACCTGTGTTCTCGAGACCTGTACTTCACCACTGGGAAGCTCGACCTTCCAGTTCTCAGGGGCGATCAGAACCTCTCGCTTCATCTTGTTTGGCAATAAGAATTCCACAAGAGGAAGCAACATATCATTCGTCGCGGGCTTTTTCTTCTCCGTCTTGGCTCGACCATTACCATCGACGTTATCATAGTCTGTTTGATACAACGAAGGGTTCACAAATCGTAACACTTTGCCCATACTTCCATTTACGAGTGAGTCGTCCAGGTTCTTGATAAGCATAACTTGAGCATTGACGCGCAGCGTGAGCCTCTTAGAGGCCATGAAATTTGAGAGCATCTTTTCTCTTTGGGTAGGATCGGTGATCGTCCCGGAATCACTGGCAAGGAATTCTTTCTGTTCCGTGGTAAGAACTGACATTCGTCCTTGATTCGATCTGTCGACGTCCTCTCGGCGCGGAAATCTACAGTTACTCAGTAACGGCACTCGACAAAAAAAACCACACGCACAATTCTGTTGGTCCAAGTCCGTCGCCGTACTCAATTTCACGAGAGAGGGACTTGAACTTCAAGATGGAGCGCTGCGTCAATTGGCCAAACCTCATTTCGTTGAGCATATCGACAAACTCTGCAAAAACCGAGTGTTCACGTGCGTAGCCAACTCGTTGTCAATAAATACTAACCTTGATCTGTTTGCCGAAAGACCTTTGTGAGATTATATGTGTGTTTGATCGTTTGGTTCCACATCTCTGCCTCGAAAGCAAATTTCACTTGTGCCGTTCCTTTCGTCACAGGTGGAAGCTGGAAGAAATCTCCTGTGACGACAACCTATCCATTTTTAGGAATGCACGGCCAAGAGAAGAAGGAGCGCACTTGTATTCCGCCAAAGGGATCATTGGATTTACGGAGTTGGCTAGCGATTCGAGCCAGCTTGTCAAACAAGTCTCCGTCCACCATGGAAACTGAGATATTTTATATAGCGAAGCTACTTTCAAGTAGCGAGAGAGTTACCTTCGTCAATGATGAGTACTTTGGTGCGGGCCCATCGACCGGGAACCTTTTTGTTCTTTCGGATCTTTGAAACAAGTTGTTCGACGGTGCCTTCTCCAATGCCAATCCCTGCAAACGAATGGATAGTCACGCCTCCGATGTTGCATGCGGCGATGCCTGTCGTGTGCCACTCAGCCTTGAATCAATCAATCAATCAAAGTAGTGTATTCGGACGAACCTGTGGAGGCAGTGATCGCGACTGCGTCAGGAGACCTGGTATACTTTTGCCGGAGGGTGTTGATGATCTCCCGCAAAAGAACGGATTTCCCAGTACCTGCGTGGTTGAATGTATATATGCACGAGAACGATGCTATTTCATCACATACCGGCACTTCCTGTGTAGAATAAACTCTTTCCAAGGTCAACAAGTCGAAGAATTTGTTTTTGCTCCTGGCTGAGAAACACGCCATCTGTCTTGGCTAACGGGGCGGCAGCCTTTGTTGCAAAAACCCCAGTGGACGCAGTGTTTGTCGTTGATCCAGTAGCTGAGGAACTGCGGGCGGCTGTCTTGAAATTGGACGAACTGGTGTATACATCTGGTTCCCAACTAGAAGGCAAGATTCGTTTCTTCGCGGCCGGCTGTTGAATAGGTGGTGAAGGGGGTCGTTTGCTCCTGCTGGCTATATGCAACGAGTTGAGGTTGGAAAGATGTTGCGAGGATGTGGAAGGAAGGGTAGGTTGTTCTCGTTCATCTAGACCGGCTTGAATGTTCCTGAGGCGTCGCGCGCGGGCATCAAGAAAGTCTTGAGACCCGTCTGATGAATCAGTTTTCGAGCTCGTAGACCAGTCTCGCTTGACGGTTCTAAGGCCTGAAAGGGCTGTTTTCGAGGCAGCCATATCTAACCAAAGATGAAGCAACCAAAGACGCGACAGCGGCTAGTACATTGCCCAGTGACGGCGCGTATCCGTACAACGCGGTCACATGATGACTTGGCCCCCCCGTGCTCAACACCAACATCATGCCCTCCTAACGCATACTAGGGCCTCCTCCCAAGCCATAGGTTTTCAGATTTCCCGAATTGCTTTTTGCCGCCCTACGGTCTCTCCAATAACCCATACTACCCATAACACATACATTTTGAGCTGTCCCGACAGATGTGCGTTAGGAGGTCGACAGTCGACTGTATAAAAATTACAATTGTAGGACAACAAAAACCATGCCAGATTCCTCCAAGTATGAAATCTGCACTTCTCAGCTGCCCATTTCCAAGCCGATCAAGACGAGGAAACGACCATCTATGTTGGCATTTCACCAGAACCGGTCCAGGGTGGAATGTAAATCGCTGTCCGGGCAGAAATAAGCCGTAAACTTTCAAGAATGGAGAAGGGCAGAGTTTTTATACTTGCATAACCAAATAGACACAAACACGTCCCCCTGACTCTGCGCCACAGTCGCGTCTCGTCCACTCAGTGACTTCTCAACTAATGTCCAACCTTAAGACGGTTATTGACCGTCTCAAGAGCGAAAAAGTCAAGGAGCGCCAAGAAGGCATCACCTTACTTCGTTCCACTTTCTCTCGTCAGGATGCGGTATACAGCATCGAGGATGGTCGGGGATGGCTAGTTCTCTATCAAGCCTTGTTCACGACGGTTAAGATCGAGAAAGTTGACGTCGTCAAGAAAAGCGGAAAGTCTGGAACGACCGGAGCAGCCGCTCAACGGAGGCTCACGGAAGCTGCGGCCGCTGTTCGTTGGCTAGTCGAGCGCAGTGTCCATTGTCTCAGCAAAAAAGCACTAACACCCCTTCTCGACCATCTCACTCAAATGCTCGTCCATCGTGGTCAACTGTTCACTCCCGTAGCCTTGGATTATATCAAGACAATCAAAGTCCTGCTCGCGTGGACTCCTCACATGGACCATATTAACATTGATATCTGGCTCAAGCTCGTGGAGATCTGTTTCAATATCATCCTGGATGATCCCATAGAAGATGACCTCGTACAGTCCCAGGACCAAATAGCCAACTCCATCCCTGCCGACGACTCTATGTACCAAAGTGACTCGCCGTCAGAGGATGGTTGCCTTCCGTCCACTAGTCGAGTCACTCTGGCGCAAAAAAGATTGCGAAGGGAGGATAGGGCCACACCTGTACCTGGACGAGCCACCAGCCACCCTCTTGATAGCCGTGCATCTCATTACTCTGTGTCACTTGAGCAGATTGAATGTGCGTCCCTCTTAGCCGTCTTGTTCCGTCATTCTTCTTCACCATTCCTGGTCGAGGTGGAGAGACCGGATCCTAGCGACCCAGACAATTTCCCTCAAGATTATATTCTCGTGCCTATCGTCCCATCTCTCTTTCGGTGTATGAAGCGCTTCCTCGAACGTTATCCCACGGACACCTCCCTACACCACGACTATCTTTTAGCACTACAGCCGTTCTTGTGTCAGGTTGCCCTCAACTGCAAAAAAGAGGTCGACGACCTCGCTTGTTGTACCTGGGATGTTCTGGTAGGATTATGGGGCACCAAGAACAAGCGGATCAAAGAATGTTTAGTGGGCATCCTCAAGACACTTTTCCCCTTCCTGACGGCAACACGTGACGCCCAAAATTACTGCTGGGCAGATGGCGTACAGAAGCTTTGGAATCTTCTCATTGGTGAAGCGGACAGTCGATGGGGCATCGAAGCCCTCTCGATTGATTCACTCAGGCTGCAAGTGAGCGCGGACGAAGCCGACAACCGAGGGATCTTTGTTGCTCAGACCTTCCGAGCCGGATGGAACTTCGACGCAAGCCAGGCACTGGCGTGGGCATTGCTGGAGTTGCAGGCTGATTGTGCCGAAAAGGTAACCTATATAGTGTTCACTTCAGGATACGCATCTAAATGTCACACAGTTGTTTGAGCATTTTGAGTCCGTACATTCAGGCTCTCCAAGGGGAAGCACCTCCAAAGGGAAGCGAACGAAGCGGGAGGACCCTATATCAGGCCTTCTTTATTCATTGCAAGCTACACCCACACCGAGCGTGAGGGTTTATTACCTGCAAATCCTGCTTTTCTTTATCGATCGACACTGGCACCGACTCCATGACTCCCTTCAAAATCATCTGATTACTACTGTGTTACAGTTCGTTTCGGTCGATGAAGTACTCATCCAGTCATGGGCATTCCTCTGCCTAACAGCCGTAGCTCACTGTGACGGCACACGACCATCTTCGATATCTCCTTCCGATGACGCCTTCACGACAAATTTCCCTTCGCGAGGACCTGCTACCTGGGATCCCATATGGACACATGCCATGCGTCGCGCAAACGTTCCAGTAGTGTGCCGTGCAGCTTGCCATGCCGCGCACACTCTTGTGGGTTATTCGAGGCATCTTCTCACCCCTCATCGCGTCCTGGTGGAAATAGAATCGTTCGCGAAGGATCTGGATCTTCAAGGGCCGAGCTTTCCTTATGATGCTGTCTGCATGTTCCTCTCTCAGTGTTTGAGGGTGGCCAGTCAAGACGTCAGACTCTATCGCATGCAACTAGAGGAAAAGGTGCTAAGCTGGCTTCTTGACAATTGGCGGGTTGGTGCCTCAGCAAAGGATGTCGGCGGTCGATCCCGCATGCCCCCGCATACCATCAACGATTTCCTGGGTCTTTTGGAGAGCGTGTGTGGATGCTCGCGTCGTAGTGACCCGATCTGTTGCATGGTGCTTCCAGATTGCAACATCGTCAATGTCATGGAAGAGCATCATAAAACGAAGATCATCCGAGATTACGCACTACACGCGAGACTTCCTATGCTCGGTCGGCGCGGAGGTTTATTGGCAGATGGAACCGTTGCTCAAGCTTCGTCACCGACGATAGGAACAGATCAAGAACTTGTGCCTCCCAGAGGGCGCGAGAGGAGAATTTCGGCATTCTTAATCAAGGCTATGGAATCACTAATCTCTGAATGGGAGATGGTGAAAGACAACGTAACTCACCCCACTGCGGAGAAAGTACGGCAGTCCTTTGACGCAGCAATCACTGCTCTTTTGTTCGAATCACTTCTGTCCCTGAATGGAACACAGAGCAATAGGCGAGTCATCCAATCGGCTGGAAAGATCATCATTGTTCTTTCCTCCTTCATAACGGACGCCAAGTGGACGCCAGAGGAGAGACTGTTGATTCTAAAAGTCTTGGAGCCCCTGGTCCTTGTTACGGATCAGGCTGATGCCGACGATGGGTGGACAGCATTGATC
The DNA here is from genome assembly GCA_038091455.1 of Leccinum uliginosum. Lineage (NCBI taxonomy): Eukaryota > Fungi > Basidiomycota > Agaricomycetes > Boletales > Boletaceae > Leccinum > Leccinum uliginosum. The sequence goes on from JBBPOM010000201.1 coordinate 15,575, forward strand.
GATCCTGGCGTTGAGTCAGGGATCAAATCCCATGTACTCCATAACCTACGGACACGTGTCTCAAACGACATCCACTCCGACGGCCAGCGTCGGAATCTACTACAACTTCTCTGGGAAAACGCAGACGTATGTTTTCTTCTTCTTCCTTCAATCAATATTGACACTGCTTCACTTCAGGTTCAAAATGCCTTTGAAGCGATCACAAAGAAACTCAGGCAATTGCTGAGTTCCCTGACCGACCAATCCAATGACAAGCAAGATTCTGACGCAATAGAACATGATGAGTTTGGTCCTATTAGAACTACGCAAAGTACCGTGACTCAAGAACGCACATCATATACGGCTCTGGCAACGCGTAACATGGTTGAAACATGCATTGTCTTCCTTGCATCGGTTCCTGTCTTGCAATGTCCGACTGGGCAAATGCCGCGCGACAAGGAGCTCATCAAATTAGTGGTCGAGTGCCCGGAAGAAAAGCTTTTGTTGCTTGGTCCGCCACTCCTGACTGTCGTACGTAGGAGACTACTCACTCTCAGCCTCGATGTCCTCGATGCCTTGCTCGTCAAATGTGCCGATCTCCTTCGAAGATACTCTCACGCTCTCAACGACCAATTCCATTTCCTAGTTGCTGACTTGCTAAAGTCATCCTTGCACATATGGATGAATAAAGAAGCTGCAACATGCGCTATTGGTGAACATGTGCAAGATCTTTGTTCGTGGATATCGCATATGGTGGAGGCGACAGATGCCAAGAAGATGACTTGTTGGAAGATACGGGACTTGGTCGCTCGCTTTTTCGCAGGGTATCTCGCCGAAGACCCATCGCAGACATTCTGGCCTGCTGACTATCATGACGTCGAAATTAAGAGCCCTATGAGCAGCTTGTTAGCGCTCAACCTCGACAAAGATATTCGCGTTCGATTCCGTGTTGCTATCCTTACCGCAAATTTGTTTGCTATCGACCATGATGAACTCATCCAAGAGTACGAGAACCTAGACGGTTTCTATCAGCTGGTTCGCGATTCCTTACCCAGAGATCTCGCACAGTATGGCCTTCTTTCTATAAAGCGTCATAGCGAACCTAACCAACTTTGTTAGGTATGAGTACATGCTCACCAGGATGCTGTGTCTGGGGAACATCATGATCGCCAGCTCAAACGTGAGACGAGGACCTTATTGGCACCTTATAGAGGCAGCTTTTCACAATCCTTTTTATTCTCGCCATATCCAAGTGGTGTTGCGCGGCGTTTCTGAGCATCTTGGACTGTCCAACCTTCGAGAACTCTTTGAAGCATATGCCTCTCAAATTGCAATATCGATCCGATTGAATTCTTTCGACATTCTACGGTTGGAATCGAACATACTTGGCTATGCGACCAGAAAAGAATGTGCAGAGGCAGCATTTCCCTCATTCACACCTGCCAACTTGATGGAGGTAGCAGAGAGCCAAGAAGCATCTGCGTATGGTCAGCAACTATTCGCCAACCATTGTTCGGCTACCTCAAGGACCAAGGTGGACGGTCTGCGTGCCTGCATTGGAGACCTCATTGGGTTGCAGCTCGTTTCACTCGCTGACTCGACACATGTCAGCGACTCGACTCTCGCGACTCGCCTTGAAGAACTCTTTCAGTACAAGGACATCGACCTTCAACCACTCGGAGGTTTCGCGCAATGTGCACGGCAAAACGCAGCAAGTATCGTGGCCTCGGTGATTCGCTGTCTTGGAGATCAGGATTTTTCAGACGACGGCGCGATCGCTGAAGGATTGCGCGCCCATGGTCTGCGAGAAGCCGCTCGAATCTTCATGTTGCTGAACAAATATCGTCGTTTCAATGACTTCCGATTCCATCCCCCGAATCTACCTCGTTATGGCACCAATACTGTCTTGCGGTCGTTACACTGGTGCATTTCGGTGATTGCTCCGCAACATGTCACCGCTGTCTTGTACCACGTTCTTCATCAAGTTTTTGCAGAGCTACACTCCACGCCATTTGTGAATGAACAATTTCGCTTGTTGAACGGCATCAGTCTTTTGGTCGCCATCCTGAGCGAGAATTTCAAAGATCCTACTCTGCTCCACACCTTCATCGAGAAATCATGTTCGTTGCTAGCGCAAGCAGATTTTACTCGAGCCGCTCAGTCATATCTGGAGTGGGGCTTCTCCGTCTATCAAACAGAGACCCAACTTGATCAGCGTTTCCCCGATATCTTGATCCGTGTTTGTTCTCTGTTGAACGGTGACCATACCAACTCAAGTATGCGCAAACGGGACCAAGAGCTCTCGCTGTGGATCGACCAACAAGCATTCGCACTTTGCAGGAACTCGCGAATCAAAGCACAAGTTTTAAAGGCTCTGCCCGCATGGTCTCATCAGCCCTCATCAGACCTCCTCTCTTTCGTCGAAGATATCACCGCCGACAGTCTGTCTGCCACCCTAAGCGACCATGGTATAGCGGCTAACAAGTTTCGACTGGTACAAAGATTGCTCGGGTTGACTGAGAAACAGGCATATGACAAATCACACTTCGCTGTAACAGATTTCTGGCGTCTCAAGGACTACATTCCTCCGATGGCCAACCTACAGCGAGATGATATTGATGCGTTTGCTTCCCTTCTCGTAGCCAACACTGGCGATATCTATGGGTTCGGCAGCGAGCATCCCCTTCCTCGGACCTTGCGCGCCAGACACCGGGCACAGGCAAATCACTCGCCTCATCATTCTATCCTCGAAACTTTGCTTTCCATGCTTGATGGAAATGTTCCTTCGGAAGTCTATCTGGTCTATCTTACTCTGAAATCGTTGATTTCTGCCTCGTCTGAAGAGACTTTGACTTACCACCACTGGTCCGCGGAATGTTTAGCACCACTAGAATTTTTCCAACACTTTCCGGTCGCGCGATCGACTCGCCCTGTGTGCAGCATTGCAGAGATCAGTTCCATCCCCCATCTGCCCACCAATTTTGGTGAATGGATTTGCTCTCTTTCTACACTCCTGAGCGATATCCTCAATTCGTCCGATAATTTCTATGCTCAACTTACTCCCCTCATCTCGAAAAACGTCCAATTCGCCGAAGAAATACTTCCTGTTCTCGTTCACACCTTGCTTTCAAGGGAGCTCTCGCAAGGCGCATCCTCGAGTGCGTACTCAAGGAAGTATCTTTCAGACTACTTCACCTCTATCCTGTCTGCTGAGAACCCCAGTCGGTCTTGCATGCGTGCTGTAGTCGACGTTATTCTTCACCTACGCAGCTTCCGCCCCGTTGGCTCCGATGACTGGCTAGCATACGACAAATGGCTGGATGTCGACTTCCGCCTCTTAGCTAAAAGCGCAGTTGGCTGCGGATCGTATACTACTGCGCTACTGTTTCTGGAGCTCGCGTTCGAATATGGGCAGCTGAAGAAAGAATCCCCTGATGGTATTGAACATCTGCTATTCGAGATATATGGGCATATCGACGAGCCTGATGGGTTTTATGGTATCAAGACTACCGATCTCCACCACTTCCTGATCAAACGTTTCCATCACGAACACCAATGGGACAAGGCATTCCGGTTCCACGGTGCAGCAATAGAGGCAGGTAGTCGTGACTCGATCGATGCAGACGGTCTCCTCCAGTCTTTCCATGCATTCGGTTTCGACAGCCTTGCCATTGATACTCTTCAGGGATCGCAGAGGGGATTCGAGTCGGATCAGGGCTCATCAACCATGTCTTATCAACTGGGATGGCGCACGGAGACCTGGGATTTACCCGATACTGGAGGTGTCCGGGACTCCAACGTCTCGCTCTACCGTGCTCTCCGTGCCATTTACCGTGAAAGGGATCCGCAGGTAATCGACACTACTATCGAATATGCCCTTCGCGATGCCATGGAACGCTTGCGTACATTGGGCAATGAAGACATCACCGAGATCCGAGAGACGGCACGGAATATCATGTCTCTGAACCAACTCACACAATGGAGGCGGAAACCCATCCAAGATTTTCTCAGCTGCAAATCTCCAGAGATCCGGTCGGTTTTGCAACTTGTCGACATTGATCCCAATTTTGAGTGAGTGTTCAACGTTGACTTCTAACCCAAGTCCTCATAATCGGGATCAGATTCAGCGGCCTTGAGCGAATTCTGGCCACGAGGATTTCCCTGATCCGTTCTTCCAGACGAAAGGAAGAGCGCGAACAAATTGGGGTCATGATCACCCCATTCCACGACAGTCTACTGGAACTCGAAAAACGTTGCCTTGTCCGCGTATCGGTTGCGGCACGAAAATCGAACAAACTTCAGGTGGCGCTAAATTCTATTGTGAAGGCCCGACGTCTCCATGGCGCCTCTACTCATGAAGTGTCCGAAGAGTTTGCGCACGTCCTTTGGCTTCAAAACGAGCAGAAGTTGGCCGTTCAATTTTTGAAGGATCTTTTACTTCCCCAAGAGCAAGCGGCTTCAAGTAACCCTGAGCTCGTTATCGAACGAGCACTCTCTATGGCACGATTGGTGAGTACTTTTCATCATGTCCACGTCATCGTTCTCAGAATTGTTTCGTTACGCCAGGGATCTTGGATTTCGGAAGCATGCTTGGAAAAGCCGATGGACATCAAGCACAAATATTTTGATGCAGCGACGACGCTTGCTACGGAAGTGGAAAAACAAGTCGACACTCGCGGAAACGCGTGCGCCAGCATCTTCCACAAATGTGCACTCTTTGCCGAACACCAATACCATGTCATCATCAAGTCACCGGATGCTGTGCGGTGGAAGACGTACATGGAACGCAAGAGGCAGGAAATCAAGCAGAGAGAAAGTCAACTCTCTCGAATTCGTCCGGGCACGAATGAACATCATGCTCTTTCCGAAGACCAAAAGAAGGCGGAGGCCGTGCTAGCAGAGGACGAGGATGCTTATAGACAGCACAACGGGGCGCTACTCACATTCCTCGACCTCTCCATCGACATGTACTCGCGGTGCCTAGCGGCCTCCGATATCTTTGATGATAACGTGCCTATCCGCTTTTGCTCTCTCTGGTTTGCAAATTTCGAGGATGGGAGACTGCAAAATACTTTCAAAAACGCGGTCGCGCGGATACCCTCTCGGAAGTTTGTTTTCCTTTCTCATCAACTTTCCGCTCGCATCTCTAGGCCATCACCAGGAGACTTGCCGGCCAGCCAACAAATACTTCAAGGGCTGGTGGTCCGAATGTGCCAAGAACACCCCTTCCATAGTCTATACCAAGTTTACTGCATAAGACCGGAGAGGTCTTTGCAAGCGTCGTTGAGCAGACGATTGTCTACTCGTCTGGAGTCAACATTGTCGCAAGCCCAAATCGAGCGCTCCAGCGGGGCATCGGACATCTTCAGTCGACTGCTGAGCGATGCTCGGCATTCCACTTGCGTTAAAGCGATCGAACAGGTATGCGACGCCTCGATCGAGTGGGCCAAATTCCCCGTCAAGGACAACCGCGCGATCAAGAAAGTCAAGGGTGTGTCGTACATACCAGAAAATTTGGCGATTCGACGGCTTCACGACATTCGTGTACCGGTCTTCACGTCCCATCCAACGATTGATCTTACCTTGAAATACGACCACTGTGTCTGGATCAGCCACTATGACACCACTTTTACGCTCCCAGGAGGAATCACTCTCCCAAAGACCACGGTCTGTTACGGTTCCAATGGTGAAAAGTATAGGCAATTGGTGAGCGCGAGTGTATTCGTCGTGAGGAAGTTGATATTTATTGTCGTTCAAGTTCAAAGGCGGAAACGACGATCTGCGGCAAGATGCTGTCATGGAACAGGTCTTTGACCTGGTCAATGTCGTCCTTGGACATGACAGGGAAACCAAAAAGCGCGACCTCAAGGTTCGCGGATATACGGTTCTACCTCTTGCAGCCCAAGCTGGCGTTTTGGAGTTTGTCGAGAACACGGTTTCCCTCAATGCATGGCTAGGAACGGCTCATCCAAGGCGAGTGCAACGGCCTGAGTATGTTCGCCCGGCTGACGCCTTCACCCAAGGTATCGCCCCAACGATCTCAAACACAATGACAATCTAGCTATACTAAGACAAACGCGGGAACGTCATCAAGGAAGGATGGCCGCGATGGTCAAGCAATTCAAAGACATTTACGAGAAGACGGCTCCCGTCATGAGGCATTTTTTCACCGAGAAGCACAAGTCGCCCATCGCCTGGTTCGCGATGCGGCTCCACTACACGCGGAGCGTCGCGACCACGTCAATCGTGGGCCACGTGTTGGGTCTGGGGGATCGACACGTCTCCAACATTCTCATGGACAATGGGACGGGCGAGGTCGTACACATCGATCTCGGGATCGCCTTTGACCAAGTGAGCCGTTTCCCCTGTCCATCTGCATCATGGATTCTCAATCTCACACACACCGTATCGCGTTACAAGGGAAAGTCGTTACGGATTCCCGAACGCGTCCCGTTCCGGATGACACGCGACATGGTGGACGGGATGGGCTACTCGGGGACGCAGGGCGTGTTCCAACGGTGTGCGGAAGAGACCCTGCGCGTCCTCCGTGAGCGGTCGGACGTCATCATGACAGTGCTCGAAGTGTTCAAGCACGATCCTCTCCATTCCTGGTTTGTCGCCTTTTTTTTTTTACAACTTTCTTTGGTTACCCCGTGACCCCCAACAGGACCGCGAGCGAACTCAAGATTAAAAAGATACAAGAGAGCACCAACGATCATCCCGTTGCCGTCGGACGCGTCCCTGCGGACGACCGTGACACGCGGTCCGGTGAAGGTGCTCGCGACGACGACCCTGCGGCGGCGGCGGCAGCAGCTGCAGCGAGCATGCCAGTCAACGAAGCTGCGGACCGCGCACTCAATTCGGTTGCGCGCAAGCTGGACAAGTCGCTCAGCGTCGAGTACACCGTCAACGAACTCATAGCCGAGGCAACCGACATCGTCAACCTGGCGACGATCTATCACGGTAAGTTCCTGAACGGCGGGACGGCTCGTCCCTTGTACCTCGTTCCTGACGTGTGCGTATGACGTTTTTCCGCAGGTTGGAGCCCCGATTATTAGATTAGACTTTACCCGCCGCGGAACTTTTTTTTTTTCTTGTACATGGTCAAATTCCGAATCTGTATCGTCACGTTTGCACCATTTTTTTTGCCATGTCGATTGCACGTGCGAGAGAACCGATTCACTGTGCGCATTTCGAGACTAGTCTATCGGAGTCACATGGAGAAAGCTGAGTAGGGACCAGCAAACGTAAAGAGGAAAAGAGAAAAAGAAAAAAAAAGGTATTACAAAATCGAGGATATAGGAACCAGGGATATGACATGGGAGGACGCTACAACGCGCAATTCCGGACACTTTCAGGTATGTAGGCATTTCGAGTTTGACACGAATGAAACAGATGCAACGTATCAGAGTGTGTGAAAGTAGATGCAAAAAAGAAAAGAAAAGGGACGAAGTAGAGATCGTTCACAGACGTCGACGACCGTAACCAACCACCATGGAAACGCTCCATTATTTGGATTTTGCAATTTCGCGAGCAGCCTTGATAAGGGGGGACAACGTGCGAAGGGGCTCGCATTGTTTGAAAAACGGGTGCTTGACCAAGATGAGCAACGCGAGACAAGGAGGATGGAGGGACGAACTCACATCGAGCAACTGTGATGCCGTGGGCCGCTTTTCGGCGTCGACCTCCAACGTCTTTGCGAGGTAATCGCTAAACAGTGGAGACAACGCCTCGGGGTTGGCGATGGTGGGCGTGCCGTTGGTGGCAATTAGGTACAGGGCTTTCAGCGGGTTTTGGTTCAGGTACGGGGGTTCTCCCTCGATCATCTCTGATGTGACTGGGTGAGAACGCGGACAAAGGATGCCGCTGGCAACCGGACTTGCCTATGGCCATGATGCCGAGACTCCAAATGTCAACCTTTGGGCCATACTCTTTGCGAGTGACGACTTCTGGTGCCATCCAGTACGGGGTGCCGACCATGGTAGTACGTTTTGAATTGTTGGGGTCCGATATTTGTGCACAAAAACCAAAGTCGGCTGGAGAGAAGGTCAGTCACGTTACAAGAAGCAAGGAAAGTACGCACTCAGTTTGATGTCGCCGTTCATGCTGAGCAACACGTTGTCGCTCTTGATATCTCGGTGGATGACACCATGCCTGTGCAGATGTTCGAGACCCTGGGCCGTTTCCCTTGAGACGGCGGCTATTTGACCTTCGGTCATGAGATTGGCGGTGACGACGTCGGTGAGCGAGCCTCCTTCCATGTACTCCATGACTACCCAAAGGTCGTTCTTGTGTAAGAAGGAGTCGATGTAATTGACGATGTTGGGGTGCCTGGAGGCGCGCATGACGAGGATTTCGTTGATGATGAGGTCTTTCTTGGGCTGCTTGTCGAGATCCATTTGTTTGATGGCGACGGAGAGGTTAGTGCCGACTTGGTAGGCTGTATAGACGCCGCCGGAAGCACTGCGATGACCTTCAAGACGATGGCGGGGGACGAAAAGGCAAGCGGCTCACCCCTGACCAATCTTTACGAGATTGCGATAGAGCTTTGTCGGATCTGCATCTGTACATATTTGTTGCAAGCGTCTGATGATGTCGTCCGAGCTCTCCTTGTCCTTTTCCCTCTTCTCCCTGCGCCGGGGAGTAGCCACGCCGGCAGACTTTGCGAGGCTGGCTGCTGCTGGGCTGGGCTGTTGTGTTTGCTGCAACGCCCTGGGATCCTTTTCTCTTGTTGGTAGTGTGGCTTTGAGTGTGGTATCAGATCGAGATGATTGTGAGGAATGCTTGGGCGACTGTGGCGCACCAGACTGGGAGGACGGCTGAGCAGCGCCGGTGCTGGGGGGACGTCTGGTGCGAGTGGTAGTGTTTGCGCGGGCGAGATCCTGAGGTTTGTTGGTGCGGACGGGAGTGCGCTGAGAGGTGGAGCGATCGAGGGAAGGCAATGCGGTGGTTGGGGGTGCGGGTGCGGGGCGGAATGCGTTCGGGGACGAGACGGAAGGGGTGGATGGAGAGGGGGCGACGGGGGAGGGGATGTGTTTCTTGGGGGGCGGGGGAGCAGGACGCTAGAGGAATAGATGAGGAGGCGGTGGGAGGGGAGGAGGAATAAAGGAAAGAGGTGCGCACGGAAGTCTGGAGGACGGCGTCGGGTAGAGTCTTTGGGGGGCCAATGTATGAAGCAGTCTCGAGAGCGCCCATCTTGTCCCAGACGTCGCCATGACCCTCCTGGTAGAACTTGACGATGTCCATGACTGCCTGGGGGTTCTTTTCCTGCTCTGATCTGGAGATGCCGCTCTCCTGGAGCAACTGCTGCCATTCTTTGGGTAGGCCGGTGAACTCGCCGGTGGAGGAGTTGAAACCGACGTGTGTGAGATGGACGGGATCGTAGGGTGTGCTGATCTCTGGGCGCTTTGAGGTGTTGAGAAAGTCGGACATGAAGCCGAGCATGCCTTTCTTTGACTTGGCTGCGAGGGTGGCGCTGCGGGACCTTGTTCCGGAAGGGATGGGGGGCGGGGCGGGGGGGAGGGGGTCGGTGTTGAAGAGGGAGGGGAGTGAGTCTGCTGGACCGACGGGGGGGAGCGGGTCTGGAAGGGGGACTGGGACGGGTACGGAGAGACGCCTGGTAGCGATGGTGGAGTTGGCGGGGAAGATGTCATTGAGAGTTGCGGTGTTGGCGCGGGAGGGGCGGGGAGGAGGAGAAGTGTTCATTTCTTGCGGAGGTGCTGCGAAAGGGTCGAGGTCGATACGAGTGGAATTGCGAGGAGGACGAGGTTTCTGTAGCGAGTTGCGAGGAGGAGACTTTGTTGAGCTGAAGGAAGAAGGGGGAGGAGGAGGAGGAGGGTTTGTCTGTCTCGAGGTTGCGATGTTGGCTTCTCTGAGGAGATCTGAATATTCTTGAATGGACTCTCTCGACGGTCGATGATACTCGATCGTAATTTTCGACTGTCGATGGTGGAATGGCCTCTGATTGATGGCCATTGCTAAACAAGACCCAAGTTTTTTTTTTTTTTTTCTCTTTCCTTGACGACCAAATGCGTCCGTTTCGTATCCTCAGATCAATGCCATCACCATCATCGCAGAAACGACAAAGAATCGAACACCACGATCACAGACCCAGCAAGCTCCCTCGTCGCGTACACGACGGTCCGAACCATCCCAGACTCCCAAAACGCATGGCCGCCTTGCTCCTCGGCTTTTGCGGGTCCGGATACAGCGGCATGCAAATGTATGTTCACTACCTCGAAATCCACCGCCCCTCACACACTTCAGTCAACCAGACGTCAGCACAATCGAGGGCGTCCTCTTTGACGCCCTCGTCCGCGCAGGCGCAGTGTCCAACGACAATGCCGACGATCCCACCAAAGTACTATCATCCACCTTTTGCCTCATCATCCTTTCAATTCGCTGACCCCCTGACAGGTGAATCTCGGCCGGGCTGCCCGAACAGACGCGGGCGTACACGCTGCCGGCAACGTCGTGTCCATGAAATTGATCCTCAACATTCCCGGTGTCAGGGACTGGGTATCTCGCATCAACGAGGAACTCCCACCGGAAATTCGCGTCTGGGGAAAAGTGAGCACGCCCTCTCCTCGGAAACCTAGCTCACCTCGCCGCAATCAAGGTCCGCGTTCAGGGCGGGTTCAACGCACGACTGTACGTCCTCTCATCCCATCCCCTGTTGCTCATCATCATCTTCGACAGATCCTGCGACAGCCGCAAATATACCTATTTCTTCCCATCCTATCTCTTGATCCCACCCAAACCCAATTCTCCCTTTCTCCGTGGCCAGCCTGTCTTGCAACATCCGTTTTGGGATTTCCCCGCTGCCGATGCTTCTACCCCTGAAGAAGACCTCGCTCGAAAAAGACAATGCAGACTCGGCCCCAACGACATCGACTCCTTGCGCACAGCCGCCAAATTGTTCGAGGGCACCCACAACTTTCACAACTTTACCGTCGGCCGCGATTTCGCAGATCGTAGCAACAAGCGCCACATGATAAATATCCAAGTAAGTCTCTGCCAAGCTTTCTTTTCTCCCCTCAACCCTTTCCCAAAAGATCGCCGACCCTGCAGTCTATGGTGACACTGAATGGATCAGCGTGCTTTTTCACGGACAGAGCTTCATGCTACACCAGGTACGTCTGACAATGTGATACGTCAGCCCTCATATTCAACCAAACGCTCAGATCGTAAGTCTGGCCGTGACGATCACACTCCTTTTTCTAATCAGCCATCGGGAAAGCGTAAAATGATGTCCGCCCTCGTCCTATCCTGCCGAACTGGAACTCCCCCCGACATCATCAACGAGGTGACTCTTCACCCTCCTTTGCGCACATTCATGCAACTGAAAAAAAGTCTCCAAGCTCTATGGTCCCCGAATGGTCTTCGTCCCCAAGATGCCTGCCTTGGGGTTGCTTCTCGAGTACCCCATCTTTGATTCCTACAACCAAAAGGTGACGACGGCCAACGAGCGCGGAAAGTACGACCCATCCCACGTCGACTACCGTCCGCCGATCGACTTTGAGCAATACCGAGAGACGATCGACGCGTTCAAGCAAAGGTTTATTTACCAAGACATGCGTGCGACGGAAGATCGGTACGGAATGTGCGTGTTTTCCTCACGACCGCGAAACCATTGTTTATCATCGAATGAAACGCTGGGTCGGTCAGATTCGACGCTTGGATTCGATACGTGGACAATTACGAGGGAAGCGATCTGTCGTACTTGAATCCGCAGGGCATCATCCCTGCGGCTGCCGTCATCAAAAAGGACGCCAAGAGGAGACCAAAGCCATTCAAGGAAAGCAAGCGGTTCGACGTCACCCACATCAAAGACGCTCCACCACCGGAAGAGGAGAGCGAATCGGAAGAAGAAAGCACGAGCAAGCCTGCACTGGAAGACACGGAAGGATGAGAAACTCGTTTTGTAGACTATTTGGATACAATACTATGGTCACGACTGGAACTTGCGCATCGTCTGAATCTCGTCCAGGAGAGCCTGTAACCGATCGTCGTCGATCTTGACGAGACTGTCGACGACGACGACTGATGAGTCGAGTCATTTTGTCGAGCTGATCTCCCCCAAGACGTACCTCGGTATGACGCTCTTGGCCTCTTCTGCCGTCGCCGGACACAAGTTGGCGATCTGGGCTGTCTCGAACTGTGTCAGCGCCGGCTCGCGACGTAGCGCCCTGTACGTTTCAAAAAGGCGTCGGTTACAGAACCGTAGTAGCGTTACCGGTGAAAAAAGAAACACACTCGCGAACGGCGCTGGCAGAGTCCGTCGTACTAAACTTGGCAAACGTCTTGACGTACTCGAGCGTCTTGTTGTAGACACTGTTCCAAGAGGTTTCACTCGGTTCAAATCCCCCCCTTGAACAAAAATATAGTAGGACGCACGCAGTGTCGGGCGCATCCTTGTCTCTGTTTTCGAGCAAATATTTGACTTCGGAGATGAGCAGACAACCCGCGTTGTTGAACTCTGCAAACAAAGGAACGTTTGGACGAGACTGGTCCCCGCCGTCCGATACCACGCACCAGACCCGAGCTTCAGCGCCGAGGCATCCTCCTCTTCTGCATGTGTTCTGTGGCGCAAACGCGTCGTCATTGATCAAGCTGGCAACTTGTTTGGCAAGAGCTTTGGAAACAAACAAACACACGACGAGTCGGGTGTGTCACAACAAAATTGTTTTATATTATATGTTTACAGACATTTTATGTATGTAATATATATCTAGTCGTAATGAACAAAGTTCGATCCCCTCGCGTGTTACAAGCCACAAAATTAAACTGCATTGAAACGCTGTTCATACGACCGTCACCGTGACGCTGTTTCACAAATAAAAACATGGCGTGTCAACAACGTTGGGCAAACGTCGCACAACGATCAAGTTCTTACCAAAGTCTATCATGTGGCCAACGCCACCGGCGCAGCACCGTTGGCTGCGCTCGCAGGACCATCCTTGTCCTTGTCCTCGACCGACAGCAACGCAACTCTGTCGACCAATATCGCGTTGGCAACAACCTCGCCACGCAATCGTTCCTTGTCCTTGTCCACTCTGTCCTGTGGGATCGGACTGCGATTAGGCGCCATACCACCAGGCCTCCAGACACCTTTGTGCCCCGGATTCTCATGGATCCCTTGCGCGGCACACTCCGCCTCGTCCGGCCTGCTGGTCGTGGCACCCGCGAGAAGACTAGAATGATTCACAAGCGCACTTCCCATCGCGTTCCCCCCTGGCATGAGTATGGAACGAGTAGATGACGAGTTGTTCCATACTCCCGCAACCGGTATACGTTTTTCTGCCGCAGCATTCACCGTGAGCGGTGGGAAGTCTGTCGATTGAAGTGGCGGCGGAACTTGTTGCGCCCGTTGTCCATTACTGTGGGCAGGGGACATGGTTCGAGAGTTGGTAGAATGTTCATGATGCCGATGAGTAGAATGCAAAGTAGGCTGTGGCTTAAGACCGACAGCCCAATCAGGTCTTGCGGGAAGTGGGTGTTGAGATGATGTCGACGTATACGTCCTCCGTGAGGACGACGACGTGGAGGATGACTATAAAAATTACCGTAAAAATACGTCAAGAAAAGGGATGGGACGACTCACGGCTGGAGATGACGCCTCGTCATTGCCTGGTGTTCTAGCACCAACGTTTTTATTCGTGTTGCTAGGATGTCTCCTTACCGTCGAGCTTAAACGCGGTCCCACAACCTCACCAACTCCGCTGGGTCTGCTAGCATTTCCGTTTACTCCAAACCCACCCATACCTATACCAGGACCGTAACTCCACGCGCTCCGAGCAGGCGGAGCGCCTCTGGGCTTTGGTCCCATCGGTGGAGATTGCTGACCGATGACCCCGTTGTACGATCGGTTGGCGCCGTATGGGTCGTGTGCAGTATTGTATTCAGGGGAGTAATGTACTGAATTCTGAGCCGGGGAGGGAGAGGGTTGCATGGGATGCAACGGAGGGGAAGGATAATAAGGCATCGGATAGGGTCCATAAGGAGGGGCGGGCGGCGTGTAACTCGAATATTGGGAAGCAGGGGGAGCGATGGGAGGACTGGGGGCATGGATCTGTCGGTGCTGGGCAGGGGGATGAGTAGGTGGTGGCGAATGCCAAGGATAAGGTACGTAAACGCCCTGATGCTGAGGTGATTGTTGAGATGAGTAAACATCTGCCTGATTAGAAGGACTACCAGAATCTGCATTCTGCATGGAGGTCTGAGGGTGAGGGTAGGGGTATGCGTAGTAATGATAGGGAGGGATGTAATTCGGCGCAGGGGGAGTTGGTTGTGGGTATGCATAAATGTATGGATTACCATAGCCAGGAGCCTGAACTGGAGCCTGTGAAATATCGTAAGGCACAAAGGCCGGCGAGGGCTCATAGAGCGTGGGGTATTTGAAAGATGACGGAGATGGGGCTCTCGAACCACGAGAGCTGTTTGAACCATTGAAGCTTGGCCCAGTAGAGCGGAGACTCCTCGACGACGAACCATTGGAGCGGCGGCCATCCTTTTTGTCACGTACGACGGGACCAGACCACTCGCTTTCGGTAGTGGGAGAGCTTACCGAATCGTCAATGTCGCCCGCGCTGCTGGTTTCACCTGCGCTCGTGACTGAACCCGAAGTGAGACTGAGAGTGGAAGAGCTTGCACTGATGTCCTTTTCCTTCTTCTCGTCAAAGCCCATGAATATCCTAGACCGAGCCTCGTTATAAGCAGCCTCTCGTTCGGCGATGGTCTTGTGCTTCTTGCTGCTCCCAGTGGCATTACTCCGGCCACCGAGGCTTCCAGTTTCGGACGGTTCTGGATCAGAGAGCTCGGCATCCTCACCGGCCACAGAGCCAGCTTGCGAATGGGGTTTTGGGCGCTGACGGTCTGTGGGCGATCGACGCATGATTTTAAAAGTGGGCTGCATGGGTGACTGGGCGGGGACGAGCTCTGCGATGCGGCGAGCAGGTCTAGATACATGCGTGTGAGTGGTCCGAGAACCGATGGGTCAAAGGACACACGACTCACATTCTGCTCTCCAAAGCAAGTCCTACGCTGATGACTTTGGTGATGGGGTCAGTTTCTGGGGCCAGCTTATAATAGGAGGAACATCTGTGCACGAGAAGTCTTTGATAAGAGGTGTTTGGCATCAGATCAATGCAGGGCCTGGAGAATTGGTGTCGTCAGCAAACACTGAATCATTGTGCGCAACGCCATCCCACGGTAGTGGAAAGAGAAGAGAAAGGACAAACCTGCGATCGTTGATTAAGCATTCCATCTGCTCGCCGAGCTTCAGGACGTATATCCTATCTTTACTTTTGAGGGCCTCGACGATTTGAGGATCGACGTCCGGGAGAGCGCTAGCATTGGCGCTGCCCGAGTCCAACTCGGCCAAGGGCTCTGAATCGGAGCGAGGGGGGGAGTGTAGGCCGGAGGAGTCGAGGGAAGGGGCGGAGAGAGGGAAAGAGAGAAGAGAAGAATTGAGATCTGGGTGCATGGCGGGGGCGGGGGCGGGGGCGGGGCGGGGATCGAGGCGGGGCGGGGACGGAGAGATGATGATGGATGTGGATGAAAGAAAGTACTACAAGCTGTGGATATGATGCATGCGGGTAGTACAACAACAAGTAACTTAGGTCTAGGGGGAGGGAACAAAACGTCCTTGTCGAGCAAACAATCGCGTGGGAACACTTTTCTTTCACGGCAGTGCAACACACTACTACAAATATATATGTAGCTAGTGAGACAGTCCGCCCTTCGTCGACGATGGGTAAGTAACCTGATAGATGTTATACCCAAGGCTGTGTGGCACCCGTCAGCGATGTCATAACCTAAAGTCTGAACACCCAATACGCACCAGAACACAAAGATGCAGCATCCATACATGACCAGCGCCAACGAGCTTCTCCTCAGCGTCCGACTCACGCTCGGGTCATCCTTGGAAAGCTGTGCAAATATTGTCGTATCACCCCCAACAAGGTACGTCGCATGAGAAAGGCTCTCACCTTCCAGAAGAAGAGGCCCGGAAGAATAAAAGATATCGTCGTCGACCCGGTGGATCCGACGAATGAGAGAACTTCCCATATCGGCGAATCAGTGCAAAGACATTTCAACACGCTCAGCCGACTCACCCATCTGTAAATCGTCCACATGGTAAGCGATCAGAAAGCTAAACAAGACGATCGCTCCAGTGAGGAGCGTGTGCTTCAGCGGCGGCATGTCTCCGCTCGCGTGCTCGTCCACCTCTACCTCCACCTCTTCTTCCTCTTCTCCTGTTGACCGCTTAACCACGGCTCCTCCGTGGAAAATCTTGTCCAAGCAGTTGCGACATGGCAACACCTGCAGGGGATAGGAGAACGCAATAAGGATCACTATAGCAAGTTGCCCGACTGCGATGAACAGCGACGTGGAAGGGTACATCGCAATGATGTTTGCACCGACCTAACACTTGTTAGCAAAGCTGGTAGCAAAATCAAATCAACAACCGACTTTAGAACCAAAGGTCAGGTAGCCAAATACTGCAATGATCTCATACACGATCACAGCACCTCCGATGGACGTCCCGATGACCAAGTTGATGCGCTGTTGTGAATTGTTCCGCAGCTCATTATAGATGGTGAATATCTGAGTCATCGTCAACGCTCAGGCTGCGGCAAAATCAATGACTTGTGCCTTACGTTGTGTGCGCACGTAAACGCAAACACTTGCACGGGGAACGTGCTCACAAAGTTGGGCGAGAAACGGATCAAATGAACCTCTCCCGGCGGCGCAGCACCTTTCAGCGGTCTAAAGTAACATGTAATGACGATGATGACCAAGTATACTGACAAGGATTGCTTTCAGGAACAATGATAAATAGAAACGGTTGTAACTCACCGACAGAGAACATGGCAACGTAGCTGGTATGTCTAAGATGGTCTAGCTTGCGAAAGAACGAAAGGGGTACCAATATCAACATGACGAGTATAAGCCAATTATGACTAGACAAGGCCCATTCAGGGGGGTTCGTGTCCGGCGAAGTCAAATCATGGTATATGGATTCAACAACATTAGGTATCAGTGACTTGATGATGATAAGATAACTGGAAAAAACGACGGACATGACAGCACTCCTCGCATACACTCTGGATGAATACGTACCTGATGCAAACGCCAAAACACTTGATGGCTATGGCGGCATCGAAGAAAATGGCGGCCTGAGGGAATGTGATCTGAGACACAGCAAAGAACGAACTTCGTCGATGCGGGGTCGAACGCGCACAACGAGTGAGTAGGTACAGGCCAAAGCTACCAATTGCACCAGAAAGTGCGCATGTAATTATTCCTGGTATGATGCCCGCGGAAGCCATGGCCTATTAGAACCGGTGATCCGCTACGTCAGTACGTATCTCGGAGTGCACAGGAAATGGAGAACTGACCAGAGGAAATGTGAGCATACCTAGGAATTCATACTTGAGTCTCTGATCATGCGACCAAAGAGGCGGGAAATGACGCACCGCTCCCGATGATCGTATTAGCGAGGTTGCTGACAGAACTGACGATGGTTGCAGGACCTTCATTTGGTCCCGGGAGGGCTTCCGTCCCGAGCAGAGTCGAGCTTTCATTGTCTTCTGCTTGATGATGCCCCGTGAGAGCCTCTGAGGTCTCTACGGCTCCATAGGGTGACATCCTGTCGTACGACCTTGACTTGAAAGAAAGGACAGTGTTGAAAAATGCTAGTAACAGATACTGGTGGGAGTGTCAGTCGAAAGAGTGCCACCACGCTGTTTTGAGCCAGTTCTGATAAACCACTTGTTTGCCACCACATTGGCTTGTTCGGACCTATTCCGAGTCAATCAAGGAGCGAATCCGACGAAACTCGTCAATAATTTATATAGAAAAACAATCGTCTCATGCGGGATAACAGAGCAAGCGACAAAACAGAACGAGGGCAGACAGTGCAAACTTGAATACATCGCGAATTGACTCCATTAAGAGTCAAAGAGCAAAACAGCGAGAAGAGATAAGAAAGGAAAATGCGCTACCAAACTCAGTATCGAATCCTGCTCTGACTGCTACCCAGTCTGCCTGCCTCCCTTTCCCGCTGGCGGGCATGCATCCTTTGTTGTCTCAAATTGGCCATCATTTGTTTCCCAACAGGCGATAGCTCTGAAGACGATGCCGGAGAGGCTACCTCTTGCAGGTAATGTGAGAGCGGTCGAACTGGCGTGATGAGTTGAGGCAGGCGAGACTGCACGTCATCCTCCTTGCTTTGAAACGCAAGGCTTGCCGGAACCTCAATCTCTGTCGACCTAGGTCTTGGCAGAACCCCAGGTCGTAATGAAGGTGGATGCTGAGGTGGAGAACGGGTGCTAGGTTCGTGCCTCGACTCCGCGGAGATACTTGAGGAACCCGATGCAGATCTCAACTTGGGTATCTGAGAATGCATCTCACGAGGTCGGGCGTCGACGCCAGTAGTGTATTTGATATCAGTGTTCGACTTGAAACCCGAGACGGGCCCTATACACGGATGCCGTTCCGTTGTAGGATGAGAGTCGTCAAAAGCACTCAGAACTGGCGATGGCCCCGCTCTCTGTCGCGATGGTATCTTGGATGGCGGACGAGGCCCACGTGGGCCTCCGCTGCTTTGTCCAGTATGTTGAGAAACAATACTTTGAGAGAACGTTGTCTCCTCGTCTTCGGGCTGTGGCGATAAGAATGCTGCAGCGATTGGAGATGAGGGAGGGGACCTGCTTGCATCAGAGGAAAGAGAACAACGTCGCCGAGTGATAGATGAAGTGGATTGGGGGATATAGATACTGCTGGGACGAGGGGGAGGACAGTAGATTTGTTTGTCGCTAATGAATGATTCGGCCGAAAAGCGTCGATAGTTGGGAGTAGTCGTTTTGAGCTGAGGAAGCCTTGAAGCCGGACTATGGTAAGCCTTCTTCTTATCTCCAAGAAAACCAAATATCTGAGAGGCTCGTTGGGGTGTTGTGGAGTTCTCCAGTGACGGATTGGATGTTTGAGGTTGCGCGAGGTCAACGGAAGCGCTGAGCTCGACTTCGAGCGAAGAAAAAGTCATTTGATTGACGGCTGATGCGTTGCATTCGATGGGGAGCGCAGCTCTGTCATCGATGGAATCAAGAAGGTCAAAATGGGTGTCGGCGGGGGTCTGGGGGCCAAGGGAAGACTGTGAGGAATTATCATCAATCTCACTAAGCGTCTGCATCAGTATCCATGAGATAACAATATACACTGGACGCTCACCCAAGGAACTTTTCTGCCCAGGATATATCCCCCTCCATGCTTGTGTTTCTCATGTCTGGCGAACACGGATGTCCAAGCAACTGTCGCAAAGTCGATCCAGTGCGACGTCTTTGAACAGACCCCTCCTTCTGTGGTGAAGGGGTGTTCGAGAAGAGAGCAGAATTGAGGTGACCTTCATCGTCGTAATGCTCTAAAAGGCTCGCTACCGAAGGGTCCTGACGGAGCAACAGGAGACGACTATTGTCTCGCGGTGTGATGGGCACGCTCTTGGAGCGCTGGCGAGCCGAGTCCGCGAGCGACCGTTTTGGGGTGAAGGTCGAATCCATTGGAGGGTATGCATTCGGAAACTCGGTACGACTGTGGACTGTCCGGCCATGAATGGTGACGGAATATGTGCTACGAGCAGAAACACTAGCTACACTCGTAGACGATGACTTTGGAAGAGGAATAACCGTGTCCATGGAGGACGCTAAACGGGCGGAGGTGAGAACAGATGAGTGAGGATCAGTACCGATGAGCTTACGGAGTGGGGGCAGAGAACTAAGCCCAGCCTGCGTTTCTATTGCAAATCGACCGGATGAGGAGCGCAAAAGACGGCTGACGGCTGCCTCTGTATCGTCGACCTGAGACGGTTCGAGGTGTTCGTGTGTCGAAGTGTTCACCGCCGACCGCTTCTTGGATTTTCTGCTACCGATTGAGAAGAATTTTTTGAACAGACGCATCGTAGTAGTCGTGTCGAGTCGTAAGTCCCAGACGTTAATGAGCGTAATATCGTTGAGAGAGAAGAAGATGCGTTTCTTTGAACCACTACCAAACAATGGGACAAATAACGCGCTGGGTCACGTGCTGAAATAAAAAGCACTTTATCTCAATGACGCTCTCTCTGGAAGTCTTGGGAAGCACAGTACGAGATTTCTGCATGCTGGAGCGCAATTTTCTAGCGCACCTCAAGCTGGTCTTGTTGCTGTTGCTCCTATTGTCGTCCACTTTACTCGGAACACGACTCCAAGGCCCTACAAGTGCTACGACTAACAAGGAAGAGACTCTTGGTAAAGCTAGCTTGCCTGTGGCAATCCTACAGCTTCTTGCAGCTTTGGCCACTATCGGCGCCGCCGTTTGGGAGTACCACAGCGGAGTAAAGGACCTGCGGAGAGTGAGAGCGTTTTTTGCTGTCTCCAGGTGAAACACTTTGTCTTGATCATTGGCAACGGCGCGGCCTCATGCCACTTCCGAAATTCTCAGGGTACACTTCCCTATCATGGTGGGAGTGACAACCATGATCATCGCAACCTGTATTGTCTACCTTGTGTACGGCGGATGAGATATAGTAGCACATACCGGGGATATAGGTCACGTGGTGTAGGCTTGTATGACACGCGAAAGTACCCACCCAGCCTCTGAATCATCTCTTCATTCACCCACGATCCTTCTCTCTTTCTCTCTCCCATCATGAAAATCAGCAAAAAGATCGAAAGGTCCACGAAAGAGGGCAAGATATGGTGGTCTTTTGAGTACTTCCCTCCTCGGACAGCCCAGGTTTGCATTGTCTCGCCATCTCTCGATAACACATGCTACAGCTTTCTTAGGGCCTCCAAAACTTGCTCGATCGTATAGAGCGCATGCGGGCGCTGGGCCCCGAATTCATTGACATCACTTGGTTAGTCTCCTTTTCTGTCCATTTCACCGCCGTCCTGACTTTGCCACAGGAACGCCGGCGGTCGGACGTCTGATCTCACATCAGAGATGGTGAAAACCTGTCAGGGCCTCCTTGGCATGGAGACTTGCATGCACTTGACATGCACCAACATGCCACAGGAAAAGGTCGACATCGCCCTCCGAGTACGTCATATTCAACAAGCCACTCTCCGTAGCTCAAAGCAACGATGCAGGAAGCAAAGCAACATGGATGTCGCAACATCCTTGCCCTCCGCGGTGACCCTCCTGCGGGAAAAGATGAATGGGAAGCTGTCGAAGATGGCTTCGTCCACGGAGTCGACCTCGTCAGATACATCCACAAGGGTTACGGCGACTACTTTGACATAGCAGTGGCTGGCTTCCCGCAGAATCAACTTCTCCCGCCAGAGGAGCGCGACCTCGAGATGAAATATCTCAAGCACAAGGTTGACCAGGGCGTCGATTTCATCTTCACACAGATGTTCTATGACGTCGATGTCTTTATTGACTGGGTCAAGGCTGTAAGAGCAGCCGGAATAACAGTTCCCATCGTTCCTGGCATTGCTCCTATCCAGACTTGGAATGGTTTCTTGAAGGCAACAAACCTTGCCAAGACCCAAATTCCACAGTCCTATATGGATGCCTTGGAACCCTACAAGAGCAATGACGAGAAGGTCAGGGAGATAGGTACAAAGCTGGTTGCAGACATGTGCCGCAAAATCCTCAGTGCGGATCTCGGTATCAAAGGCCTTCACTTCTACACCATGAACTTGGAAAGGGGTACCAAGATGCTGCTCGAGGAACTTAACTTGGTTCCGCGGATCGAGACCATCAAGCCACTCCCATGGAGACAGGTACAACTTAATCCTACTACGCAGTCGATTCTAATTCGGGCCTGTTCACAGTCGCTCACACCAAATCGTCGACAAGAGAACATCCGTCCGATATTCTGGGCAAACCGGGCCAAGTCTTACTTGTCGCGAACTGAGAACTGGGACGAGTTTCCCAACGGACGTTTTGGTGATGCTCGGAGTCCTGCATACGGTGAACTAGATGGGTATGGTGTCTCACTGAAGCAAACGGTGCGTGGGTTGTGCGCACCCCATTTAGAGCATTGCTGAGACACTTCTCACCACACAGAAAGAAGAAGCCTTGAAACTTTGGGGCGAGCCCACATCCTTTGCCGACATCACTGACCTCTTCGCTCGGTTTTGCGAGAAGCAGCTCACTGCCCTTCCTTGGTCAGACCAACCGGCTTCATCAGAGACCGCCGTTATCGCTCCAAACCTATCAAAGATAAACCGGCTCGGCTTCTTGACTATTAACTCCCAACCTGCCGTCAACGGGGCAAGGAGCGATGATCCCAAGTTTGGCTGGGGCCCAAGCAACGGTTACGTTTACCAAAAGGTCAGCATATCCTTGGGTCGTATATATTGCATTGCAGGCCTGTTAACGTTCGGTGGATTTAGGCGTACCTGGAATTCTTCGTACAGGGTGACTTGTTGGAGTTGCTCATATCTCAGATCGAGCGCGACCCGAATATAACGTACTACGTCATCAACAAGCAGGGC
>JBBPOM010000202.1:0-37921 GCA_038091455.1 Leccinum uliginosum
GGGCGGCGGGGGGGAGATTGCTTCAGCAGCGGAGCCAGAGCGCTCGATCCTGTGACCATGGATAGTTACAGAGAAGGGGGGTTAAAGTTGTTCGGCCGACCATAAAGGGCTTCCGTTATCTTTTCTGACCACAATGGCGCCACATTTCCTCAACACTACAGACCCGGAGGGTACCCCTCCAGGCAGAAATTCAGAAGGCTTACTACAGTGGTGGTTGAGGCGAGGGGCCAAACATCGAACAATGACTCGAGAAGACTCGAACGGAACCTTCCGACCGGTACAATTTACGGCATCCTTCGATTTCCCCGAGACGAGACGTCCGTCTATAGCCAACCTGACACACGCACGACACTGCACAAGACCGGCGCATTGTATCCGAACTTATCTCCCCACTGATCAGGACACTCAGAGGTTCAGAAGTGTTACACATAGATCGGCAGCTACCGACACCGGCAACTAGACGCGCGGACTTAGTCACACTCCTCTCATCTCCCGGCCACCACTGGCTTGCCGCCCCTAACATTGCCTTTCGCCCATCGGAGTCTCTGAGAAGTCTTTTTTTTTTAAAAAACAGGAAACCAAGTTGCCCAGGATACGAAGTAGACAGCACAGCTCAATCAGAGACTCGGGCAGTCGTAGGCTCTCTGACTCTCTCCGAGTCTCGTTCTCCACCGAAGAGCGCCGAGCGCCGTGCTGCATCCGTTTTCAGATCCCGCTTTCCAGTGGTTCACGTACCTAGCTGAGCACATGGTTCACCCACGGGTTTACGACAGGGCGCGCGCGCTACGCCCATTTACCCAGTCTTCCATTCGACGCAATATGTATATAATAGCATGCCATGACGGCGATCAAACATGACAGAAGCATGAACCTTGACCCAAGGTTTCTGTGTTTGACTTCGCTCTTGTTGGATTGCTCTCTTTCAGCAACGTGCGAATAGTGTCATGCAAATGATTAGGTCTGTGGTCACCAGTAAGGGTGAGGCAATCAGACGTGCGCTGAATTCCTGCAATACCAGATACTTGTGCGGTCCATTCGATCATACAAGGGCCTTTTTACGTGGTGATCAAGTACTGTCGATCAGGCCTCAGGTCTCAGTGCTCAGCGCTCAGTAATGACCTAATCAGCATTCTCTGCAACGAGGCACAGATGTAAAGTCGTGATCATTGTTTTCTTCCTTGCAGTTTGAGGATTGTTTTAGGATGCTAGGGGCTTAAATGGTGAGAAAGACAGCTCCGGGGCTTCAACGTGCTCTCTATCGTGCAGTACTCTGGATCTGCGCGTCTGGGTCAGCCTGGCCGACATTGTGGTTCAGTGCCACTTCCTGGCCATACAATAGCACGATAGCAATGACGATGCCATGTATGGACAAACGACGCGCTGAAGGCCTGCACACGAGTTCTACGGTTCACTCGATACAGCAATTGCGGACGCTGTAGCGTCCAGGAAGAGGTACACATAACGGGTCTCACCAGTCGCCGTTCACCATTCCCCGAGCTGGCATTCTGATCTCCAGGGTACAGCCGACACTGGTCGGGGGAAGAAGGAACCACGGACAACCGGCGTCACCGACTTGGGAGCAAGAGAAGGTTTGAAAGCGGAATGTAGTATGGGACGGAAGATCCTTTCTCCCGAATATCGGTTTAGCGTCGAAGTGCAAGTATGATAGCCGCGGAGGTCAAGATTGTCCGAGTGAAACAGGGCTGTCAGCGCAGCACAAACATGATGCGAAGACTGTCAGGTTGAAATTCCCGATCGATGGCTGTATAGGGCGGCTTTATTGTCGGGTGGCGGATGGAGAAAGCGATGTTTATGAATGAAAGATCCTTTGTCAGGTGTCGATATCTGTGTCCGAATCGATGATGGCGCGTGACTTTCCACTACTTTTGTTGGACTGACGGCCTAAAAGGTGGTGAACGAAGTCGTTTTCGGACGGCGGAATGAATCGGGGATGCAGGTTACCTTGATCATCTCTCCGACCTGGTCGGGAGTAAAGCACAGGAGGTGCGAGCAACTGATCCTCCAAAACGGACGACAAGGCTGCGAATCGAGCCTTGGCGGGTGCGGCGACTGTAATCCTTTCCACGGCTTTACGGCAAAACGAGGTTAAGGCGGAGTGTCGCCCGGAACGCGAATCAAGAGGGAATTGCTCACCTTTCGTGTTCGAAGGACCGTATATGCGCTTGAGGCGCTTTTCTGCGCGTGCGAGGATGCTGCGCATCCATGTGAGAACGGCTGCGAGGTGCACGGGCGACAAAAAGGGGAAGGTTACGCAGGGTCAAGGTCACCGTGGACGGCCAGGAGGCTGATGACGTCCTCCCAATTCATGGGCCAGAGCCTGTTCTGCATGCTCCCCGGGGCCGAGGGTCTCTGATCGGCCATGAGGTTCAAGGTGCGGACAAGGAGCGCGCCCGCGCGGAGGACGAGGTCCTTGGTCGCGTCGGGCGCGAGCCCCGCTTGACTTTGGCGATCCGATTCCGATTCCGATTCGGAAGCGACATGGTCGCCGCGTGCACGTGTAGCCTGGGCGTGTTGGCGAAGGACGGTGTCAGCTAACTGCTCGATTTCGTCCTCGAACGTCCATTCTGGGACGGCGCAATCGATGAGCGGCCAGGACGTCCACGTGTCTGCCCTGGGCTTGTTTTCTTGCTGGGCGTGGCGGAGGAGATGCGAGGTGAGATCGAGGGTCCTGCTAGTACGCAACGCGCGTACGAGGCAGTTGTATTCCGTCAGCTCGGCGTGCAACGCTGCGGGCACTGTCGTCGAAGGCATGCCACATGAACGAGTTCTCACGGCACACGTAATCGGGGAACGCCTGTTTTGCCGTGTTTGTGCTTGGAGCGATATGATGTCACCAATTTGATCACTTTGTCCCCGCTCGTTCGTCGTCCAAGCTCAAGTGCATGATGGAATCACTGCCAATAGACATGTCGAATGCTGCCGTACAGGAATTTCTTTCCCTTGTTCGGTTAGTTCCTCCTCAATCCATTCTGCCGAAACTGACTCGTGCGGTTTGCAGCCTGCAAGTGCTGACACCGCTGTCGCTCTTGATCAACATCGCCACCGTGCTCGTGTGCTCTGTGATCGTCAAACCGTCGATAGGTGCGTGCATAGCTTACTTGTTGACGACGACCATGACCACCGTTTAGTCGGCATCATCAGTCTCTACCCTTCTTCCATCTCGCCCCATCCCGGATGGCTCTCCGTATATGTCATCCTCGTCTACCTCTTCCAGGTAGGCTACTGCCTCTTGCTCGTCTTTTCGAGAAATCCAGACACAAAGGTAACTTTCACCCCCTGCCCGTGCCCGTGCCCGTGTCACACACAATTGATGTCGCTTTCAGAGAACCCTCGTCAAAGCCGTCGGTCTCTCATTGGTGTTTGCCAACTGGGCGATGGCTCTGTGGGCCATTTCATGGGTAGTTATCTTCTTTACACCACGCAGCCGTTCTGGAACATTTATTTTCCTAACCAGGTTCTGCAACTCTTCCTCATGTCTACGATTTTGCTCGGTATCCTCCTCCTGTTGCTTGTATACTCCAACGTTGCTCTGCTCGTTTACCACGCTCCGACATATAGCCGACCGTTTGACATGGCTCTCATTCACGCCCCACTCCGATTCTTCATGATCCTCCCCTTTTCCCTTCTCTTTCCCTACTCGCTCTTGTACGTCTTTCTCATTCCTCCAGCCTGAGGACGAGTGTGTCTGATACTACCTTGTTTCAATTCTGCCGACGCAGTATCACCCTCGGCCTCTCATACAACCCCGGGAACCCTGCAGACTACACTCGCCACCCCTGGCCCGGCTTCGCCGTCGTCATGTCCGTCAACCTCCTCAGTCTCCTCGTCATCATCCTGCAACGTGACATCATCTGGGCCATCGCTGCCACGTGGATCTGCATCAGCATTTGGTCTGCGTCGCCCAAGCCTGCGCCCGTATTTGTGTGTCCTTTTGTCTATATATTTTTCAAAAATCAATTCTTTGTCGTCGCTGGATGTCGCTGATGGGCTCCGCAGATCCCAGAGGTGTTATTCACTATATTACACCCGCTCGCGTTGATCTCGGCGCTTTTATACGATCACTGTTTCGCATCTGCCCAAGGCCGGATCGCGTTACCGACCGACGACGAAGCTCAGCACAGCGGCGTACCCACCCAGCACACAAGGCAAGGACAATCATCTCAATCCCAACCGCATGGGTCGAACCAGGAACACCGGGGTCCGCGAGAGGTCGATGTCGAAGGCGTGTGGGGTGCCTGATCCACTATATATATTTTGTATCATCATCATCATCATTTTTATCTTATCGTAAAAAGATATACAACCCTCGGGCCTCCGAAGGCGCCGATCTTCACATCGTATGTAGTCCCGTTTTCATGAAATATTATTGTAGCAATATTATTATCATTCACGTTGCGCCTCATCTATGCTGACAAGTACTCCTGATTACCGTCTATTAGAATGATCACCACGAAAGGGAAGAAACCCCATTCGAGTTGCGTGGCGGCGGCTGTGGAGGAGATCCGGACAAGGGGGCAAATGAGAGGATAAGGCAGGGTATGCAAACTTTGCGCGCGTGATTGATTGACGGCGTGCTTGCAAAGTGGACATGTGAACGCGATCACGCCGGCGTGCGGTGCTTGGGTCAGGTCGAGCACCCACGTTGTCCTTCACAGCCTCCATCATCACACACGCACACATCATGATCGCACTTTCGACGGGCCATTGGGCAGTGGGGCGATGGCGGCGGATGGCAAGTGGGGTCGCGTTTCCCACGGTAGACCTTCATACGTTCGTCCATCGTCATCATCATTACCATCAAATCCTTTTCATCATCAATGACTCTTGCAATTGGTCAGCGGGCATGAACGATTCCCGCGTTGATCGTACGCATAACATATGTAAATACGACCCTGCCTGTGAGTCTGCCAATCGCCATCGACGAGCTGCGGTTTAAAACCTTGTCATGTAATAATGAACGTCATCAGTCTGAAATGTAACCCGATCAGACCGTTACTGTCCAAACTGGGCCTAAGCCGCCCATGGACGATGGCGTTGGTGATCAAACTTTGCCCTGCCTTTTGATAAGAAGAAAAATGGATGAATGAACGAAATATAAGATGTCTAGGAATGAATTAGGAAAAAAAACGCGAATCACCGATTGGGAAACAGCATCGCTGGGCGCCCCGGCACCGCCGCCCTCGAGCTGAGATAGCGATGTTTGGATCATGGATGGTGGACAAAATGCAGATATAATTCGGCGATTGGTGGGCCGTGTGTGCATGTATGTTTGTGTGCGTGTATGGGGCTTCCAAGCCGCACGTCAGAAACGCCACATGTCATCTCGTCTCGTCGCTGTCTGTCTACCTATTGAGGCTGTCTCCAGGTGTGTGCCATATCAGCTCCCGCGCTGCCGATCTCACCATCTAGAGCACAGGAAATAAGAAAACGGGAAATGGAAGTGGGTGCGAGGAAAATTGATGAAAAAAACATCGCTTCGAGTCAGCCGACGAGGCAGAGTTGGCTATAGACGAGTCGGAGCCATGACACCCCGACGAGCGCCCACGTCATCGCCACGGTCGGCGTCACCGTGCGCTTGGCAGCATCAAACAAGTGACAGAGGAGCCACATGAGCCGATTGGGACCCGAGCGATAGACAGGACGCGAGTAAAGCAGCCTCCATCGTCCGCCGCGGTGTAATCATTGGGGAGTGTACCATCGGCCAAGACGACGCCACGTCACGTCCCCGTCGATCTGGTCGATGCGACGGATATCACGTGCGTCGACACCCGTAGTCTTCTACTCCTCCTGCTCCTCGGCGTTCACTCGCTGCGGCCTCGGGACGACGCGGCAGCTTGGAGAATTTCAATGGCCTGCTGGAGCGTGGCATGGTACGGCATGGCATAGCGTGCTTCGAGGGCACGCAGGCGAATCGTCCGCAACCAGGCCACTCACCATGTCGGGGATGTGACCGCGGAATGTGGCGCGGCCGGACTCGCCGTCTACATCGGTGGAGGGGATGGTGCGAGAGGAAGACGGGAAGAGTTTCGTAGGAACGAGACGATTGGATCCGGTGTGGATGCGTTTATGTTTGTGTGTGCGCCCACGGTGTGAAATGGCGTGCCATCGAACACGGATCGCATGGCAGAGAAGACGAGGCAGGGGGCGTTGCGAGCTCCAGGGCGCAGTGACGATTTATTGACCGATGAACCAGCAGGATGACCAAGGCGAAGGAAGGAGGAGGAGAAAAAGGAGATGAGGGCGACTCCAGGGAGAGACGGGGAATGGACGGGGAGGAGCACATGAACAGCTATGCGGAGCCGAAGAGGGGCGTCCCTGGGCGTCACGGAGGAGTTTCTTTTTTTTTCTTTTTCTTTTTCTATTTGTTCATGAATCATGCCGTGGATGGATGAGGATGCGGCGATGAATTCGGTTCTCGTGTTCATTACCGTGGCTGATGGGGGGTTCGAGCTGGCGGACCGCCCCGTTTGGGTGCCTCGTTGTCGACGGACACGGACGATTCTCGTGTCGATCTTGATCTGGGTTTTCGTTCCCACGCGCGTAAAATCAAGACTATATATAGATATAGATATCGATCACGGACGGACAGCACGCTGCGATCCAAAACGAGCCGAGCGCAAATCCCAAGACATACATACGGCCGTCGCTCGGCCGGAGGTAGGCGTGGGCATGGGCATGGCCGTGGCCACCAGGTCAGCTCCGTGCAGCGCGGAGGGGGGAGGGATTCGCGCCCCTGATAAGCGGTGGCTTATGTCCACGGAGGGAGCGACCGGATTGGGGATGGATTTGCCACAAGTTGGAGTGGGGACGAGAAGATCGGCGGATAAGGTCAGAAAAATGCGCTTGCACGAATCTGGAAAAGATCAACACAGGCCACTTACGGGAACTTGTCACGCATTACGCAAACCCACCCGGCCGCCGGGTCTCCTCATCACCGCGCTCGCTCTCTTTTTTACCTGCCAGTGGTAGCTCTACAGATCTTCATATCCTCATATCTTCGCTTTTTTCTGTTGTTCGACTCTCATAATCTGTGTAGCCACCGAGGGAGCGGCGTGTGCGTTGGCTGTCCACGACTGCGCTTCAAGCAGCGCTTGTCTTGAGCCATTTTTTCTCCCTGGAACCCGCGAAGATACCCAGGATTTGCCCTCCCTGTCGGAGATCGGTGCTTGCCTTCTCTCCACGGTGATTGCCACCGCACCCGGAGTCTGACGAAAACAGCAGTCGGACACCGCTCGCATCACCGCTCGGGTCTTGAATTAGTTCCCGTGTTCATTATCTCTTTGCAGCAATCCTCCTCCTTTGCACCCCACCGATACTTATATATATATACCCGCTGTTCTCCCTCCTTCCCTCCCTCTCTTACCCCATCTGACCTCCAATGTCGCGTCCACCTGTCCCCCTCCCCAGCATCAGAGACATCTTCCCAGGTGAGCCCCCTGCCCGACCCTGCTCCACCTCACTGCCTCACAGGGGCAATCCCGGATCTAGAGATGTCCATCCAGGGCAATCCTGGCCTCAAACACCCCACTCTCAACTCCTCCACACAGGTAAGCCACATTTCCCCGCTCTACACCCCAAGGCTCCAAACCCTCCTCCAGCTGCCACCAACCTCCCCATCTCGTGCTCGTGACGACAACCAACTACCTCACTTTCATCTCCATCAGCTGCCACCGTCGCCACCGCCATCCAGCTCCTCCTCAGAGTCCGCCACTCGTACACAGCAAATGTCCCCCGCCTCCAAACAGCCCAGCTACTCCTTTAACGTTCTCCGCTCCGACCCCGTCACCTCCTCCCTCGAACATGTCGCATCCAGCACCACTCTCCGTCCCAGAGGCTCCTCGACCAGCAGTCTCACCCACCCTGGCATGCATGGCTCTGCCCCCGTTTTTCGTGTCGCAATGGCCCCAGCACAGCCACGCCCGCTGCGCCATCGTCCCCTTCGCGCTGCCCGCGAGATCCTCCCCGATACGAGAGAACGGCATCACACCAGAGACGGTTTCACACCGTCGATCCCACGTGAAGCCGATCTTGCCCATCTCCGCTCTCCCACCTCGACGATCCTCTCCTTTCCTGTATCAGAACATCAACTTCCGTCCACATCCGCTCTCATCACCACCGATGGCCGACGCCTTCATTTGAGATCAGAGATCCCTGGCGCCGCGCTCCAAGGCGAAGGTAGGGGCAAGAAGCACCAGTGTCCACATTGCGGAAAACGCTTCAACCGACCGAGCAGCATGAAAATTCACGTAAATACCCACACGGGGGCCAAACGTATGTGGCGCCTTTTTCGTTATCATTATTATTATTTTCTTTTTATATCACGCAACGTGTTGTACGCTTTACTGCCACCTTCGCGCTATCCCTTTTATTCTGCTCGGTCTTTGTCATGATTGCGCTTCTCGTGCGTTCTGATAACATTTTCCCATAGCGTATCGGTGTCCCTTCCCGGGTTGTGGCCGCGAGTTCAACGTCAATTCGAATATGCGCCGGCATTGGCGGAATCATTCTCGAAGTGCGCCCATGCGCATTCCCGATCCGGACATGACTCGAAGTAATGGGGTCTATCTTCCCCACCTCCCGCGTATGGATGGCATGTCGCACCACGCACTCATGTCGCCACCCGCAACCAACTCGAGTGGAAGCGAGGGGAACTCGGAAGATGAGGGCTATTCAGACGAAGACGGTGATGCATACCGGATGGATATTGATAACTTCCCCGTGGGCGTACGGCGCGAAGCCAAAGCCGATGAGGGCATGGACATTGCTCGCGATGGTCCTGCCGGCCCTCAGGCGTATGCTCCATCGTCCATCTCTCACCCAACGCCATCCCTGCCCATGAAGGGCTCCTCGGGGTCCTCTTCTTCCAGCGATGTTTCTGTTTGGTCTCGACCGGCATCACCGGCCCGAGGTCCCGCTGGTGTGTCCGAATATGGTCACCACGTGCAAGGGTCGCAGCTCCACCGACATGCGCATGCCAACTCTAACGCGCATTCACCTCGGGATCAGCAGGGGCGTCATGCACCGCATTCACATGGACATGGGCATGGGCAGACGTCGGAATACATTTACAGGCCGTCGATCGCGGCATATGCGATATCGTGCACGGATTCGAGGGTCTCGACTGCGTTGCGTCCGGCGTTTACGTCGAGTTCAAGTTGCAATGGGCGTGACCGCGATCGTGATCGATACCGCACCATGAATGGGAGTGGGCGAGAGAGGGACAAACGCCACAGTCAGGGTTATCCGTCACGAGGATGATTTCTTACTCTTTTCTTTTCCCCTCTCCTGCTGTATCCTTTGATGTCTGTCTCCTCGCTCGCATACGCATGACTTATCCCTCTGTGACTGCACGACCGCCACGACTTACGACCAAGGCATCACCATCTATCCGCATCTGCATTTACATCCATATCTACATGTGCCTCATGAGATTTGCATTTACCATGGAACTGATTCTTATCCACAGTCGCTTGCTTTTTCATGTCCTTTTCCCTTCCCCATTTGCTTTCCTTTCTCTTTCTTGCTCTGGCGATTGCCGCATAATCTTAAATCTATTCGTACGCATATCGTTTTCCAGCTTGTACATGAAAGTGGTGGGCGTAATGACGTTGTCTCGTATATGGCATTATCAATAAGCTTGGCGAGGTGGAGGTTCTGGTGCCGTCTCCTATACGTCATTCAAGCGGCGTTCGTTTCCGCTGGCTCGGCCAGTCGCGTCCTGTTTGGGTAGTATATGGGGTCTTGGTCTATTATACCTCGCAAAGTGCTAGCCTCGAACGATTCAAGTTGGCCAAGTTGAGTGCGATGGTCGGCTATTCCATAATTGCGCCACGTAAGTATTATGATCCGTTCCGTGTTTGGAAGGAACATCCAAGTTGTCCGTTGAGAATGTTCTTTTCGTCTCGCCTGTTGGTTGATACTTATAACGTTGTTGTCAATTCTATGCCGTCACATTGTCACCTGGCCGCATTGAAGGACCGACCAATTGACTTGGCTCAACTCGGAGGTGCTGGAGCGCCGGAGTGGTGCTCGATACACGTAATGCAGTATACTATTTTGCTCCAGAGTCCCTCCTCGCCTGCTCAGCTGGCAGGCGTCGATACGGTCAACAATTTAATTCATCCCGATTGGTGAAAGTGCCTTTTTTCGATTTCTACTCCGCAGTTCAACCGAGACGGCAGAAATGAGCACGTTCGAGATGACGAATCAATCACACCATCGTAGTTACTTACAGTACAATAGAACAACAGCCTCGGGAGATTATGCCAGTCCATCCCTGTATTTTCGATCGGGTGCTGGTTCAAAGCGAAAGACCACCCCATTTTCTAGATCACATTCATCTGAGTTTGAATTAGTTGTCCAGATTCCGCACCACCGACTCTTCGGATTCCTTTGTTCTTGTTCGAACCTCTTACCGGACCTGTGATAGCAGAGAATGTCCGGAAGAGATTTTCTAGATGTGATGAGTGGTTGACATGATGAGGAGAACAAAGTCTTGAAGACCTAAATTATTCAATTTATCTTATATCCCATCTGCACTACGGCAGATGAGTGACAAGAGGAAGATAATCTCTGTGTAACCCCACAATTAAAATGAATCCCACAGAATTTCCAGACCATTGGACATTGAGGGAGTAACACTAGAAGTTTTCTCTTACCACACGACCCACAAGTACCCATAATTGACAACTTTTCCCCCGCATGAGTGTCATTTCTAAGAAAAACGGCTGTGATGATGGCATTGATTGTCATGTTGCAAATGTGTCATACTATTGCAGTAACGGAATCCGTTCGGCTGAATGGCACAAACTGTGTTCTGTTCATCCATCGCCACACTATTGATTCATCACACGCAACCAGCGTGCTTTAACCACAATACACCCCGCCTGGACACCCCACGCTCGTTCCGTACACAGCCCCACTGATGCCTGCGATCGTAAGCACAGCGTTGACAATCCCACCGAGACCTTCGCCTGCAATGAAGCCAGCCGCGACGGCAAAACAAAACGTTTGGTAGTGATTGAAGAACCTGAAGCCCATGCGTGGTGGGCGCAGTGGGGCGCGAGACGAGTACATATGTATTGTGTGAGCCATGGGCCGGATAGCAAGAGAAAATACAACTCGCCTGTAGCGCCACACAAACGCAATCGTAGACCCGAAGAACATGGCGAGCGGGTAGGTGCTCACGTCTGCACCGTTTCGGTCAGCTCACATCCGAATACTACTCCCAACGAATGGCGGCAAACGCATGAAAATAAGGGTACGCACTCATGATGAACCCAATCCCGATCGCATTGAAGTTGCTGTCTCGTTCATATCCCAACGAAAAAGGAAATGCAGAGGTCAATTTAATTGACACTAAACGGAAAAACAACGTACGGCACGAAAGCGTGGTATTTGGGTGGCACGATCGTGTGTTTGGCCACCACCGACAACACCGCAGCAATGCCCAATCCGACAGCGGTATATCCCGAGGAAGATGGTATGGGTAACGTAGGTGACGATACCGCAACGGCAACCGCCTGTCCAATCGCCATTTCGTCACTATTGTGAAAAAAACAAAGATGTAAAAAAACTGAAACAAACCCTCCACGATTGCACATCTGGTGTTGGGAAACTGCAAGTTGCATATGCTAGACTATTGATGCATGGGTACGCCGTCGAGAAGATTACGTAGACGCCTGCTGCCATAAACACGGACACGATCGCGCCACATAGCTGGCCCCCGAACACGGCTTTTGGAGAACTCCGTAGGAGATGGGCGGTCTTGAGGTCGCCGATCATATCAGCAGCTGCTCCGGCGTTGATTTATGGGGAGAAAAGTAGATCAAGCACTGATTTCAGACCGGATCGAAAGGTAACGCACCTTGTTCTGCGGCGCCTGTAGGGAAATGTGAGATGGGTGGTATGTGAGGAGCCGCGCCATGCGAACAAACAAGACTTACCCAACGCGAGCATACCAGAGAGCAAGTTGAGAAGTTCTCCTCGCTTGATTGGATAGTTCTGCCCTTTCGCTACTCCGCCAAATACGAGCTGTGATGCATTTCCTACCACCTTGAGTCAGGAAAACTGGATCCCCAGATAACAATAATAAAAACACACCGATAGATGTAACGGGATTTATGTTGGTCCGTCCTGCACTCTCACATCCGATGAAGCTAAACAAAAATGCAAACACAATAGCTGTACGAGCACGTCAGTCCAAAGTATGAAAAACGATTGCCCAATCGTGAATGCGTATTGACGCACCCAACAGCGTGATCCCGACATTCTGGCCAAACTGAACGCTCATGACAACGCAACTAATTATGATACTGAGCATCAATATTGAGCCCCACATCCATATAGGAACGCGTTCGTTCTCAGGGACGGGGTCAAAGAAATGGTCTTCCTTGGCGTTCGACAATTCGTCGGTGTCCAAGGGCCGCTTCTGGAAGCGCTCGGTGATGGAAGAGGTCATGGTTCGGATGGCATAATAGATGGATTTCCAGTTACACGCCACTTCAGCAAAGCTCGTGCAGAGGAGCATCATGGTACCTGGCCAAACCTAATGGTGCGAAGCGAGTGAAAATGATTATTGTCACGACGAGAAAAAGAGCGTACCAGCCAGTACCTGGGAGACGGATGATTGACAGGATCACTGAGCGACCTAAATCAAAAAAATTAGCAGGTGAATGAGATTAGCATGAGCGATGCGAGACTTACATGGATGCGTAATTCATATAGCCAGGAACATGCTCGTTTGCGGAGATACCAAACGCCTGCAGGCGCGTCAGATAAAGACAAGGCAAACAGGTGAACAAGGACCAACTTTGCCAGTGCTGACGATGATGGGCCCGACGATGGCCCATGCGAGGAAGCTCTAAGCACAGACCATCAACACACGGGAAAAGGCGCATGTGTATCAGACGTACCCCGCCGAGGAAGCTGTACGAGGCGTTGACACCCGTCAGCATGCCCGCACCGATAAATGCTGGCGTCCACTCCCAAATCCATCCCTGTTCCGAAGCATTCATGCGTATGCTGATAATCAATGATGTGAAGATTGAACACGCACCCAACTCTCCGCCCCAATCGCGGATGTCCATCCAATCCGACTAAACGTATAAAACAGATGCCAATCCCAAAGCAATCCCGGGGCATACTCGCTGACCACTCTCAACGTGATCGCAAAACCAAAGGCTAGGATCAACGCCTTGGTCTTGCGCTTCGCATCCCTTGCAGCATTCTTCCCCACATGGAGCGACTGGATAGTGTACGCTGCTGCTACGCCAGACGGGAAGACTAACTTGAGTTTGAGAATGTAAAACTTGCGCAAGGGGATCGAAAAGGCAAGACCAAAAAAGGCACAGCAAATCGTAAATGTAAACAGGCGCCCAATGTCCTGGGCGGGGCTGCCACTGAGGAGACCGAGTTGGTACGCAGCTGGGAACCCGGAGGTAAAAAGCAGTCCAAGCGATCCGGCGGCGCTTGCTGCAGATTGGACAATGTTATTCTCTTTCGGGCCAAAGTAACCGCCGCCGAGATACCTCGGGACTGAGGTCGAGAGGGGTTTGAGGATGGCGAAGCCAAAGATGGAGCCAAAGAGAGAAGCGCCAAATGTCCAGCCGGTCTGGTTGTATCCGCGACGTCAATACGAGGGGGGATATGATAGAGTACAAGAGAGTACCTTTAACCCGAGATAAACGTTGCTGGCTGCAATCACTGCACCGAGACCACAGCCAACCAGGATGGCACGAAACGAAAACTGTCTCTCCTCCACAGGGGAATCAGGATCGATCGGGAAAGGGTCATCTGTGTTGATCACACGAGATGCACCAGTTGACTGCTCTTCCTCGTCTCCGACATGCTCCACCGTGGCCACCTCTACGTCCATACATAGTTTTTCCTCGTTCTCAGTCGAAGAATTCATATCCTTGTCCTCGTCCTTGTTCCTGCTTTCGAGCGAAAGGAAAGGCCCTCGATAATCTCTCGGTAAGTGACCGTCTTCGGAGATACCCTCATCCATCGTGCCAGGTGATATACGATGCCAAGGACGAGGTGTTGAGCCTGGGTGGGGATGGGTGAGCGATAACAAACATGTGGATACCTGTACTTTATATATCGTCTAAGACGCTTATCGCTGAGGACCATGGACGAGGTCAGGTGTCACGCAGTCGAACACGGATGCGGAGGAAAAAAGCACGCGTCGCCGCGTTAACTCGGTTGCGTGTGTATCTGTCGGAGATTAGCCACCGTCAGCGGGATACATGGTATGCCTATCATCCAAACCCATGAGACTCACCGTAGTCACTCAGAAATGCTGCGAAGCAAAATGTCATAGTGGGCCTCGATTACAACGATGCCAAGCTTCGACATTGCCGAGTGTCGTGATGGCGAAACAAACGAAAATTTGCGCTCGCCAATGGAGTTGCATGATACTACGTAAAGAATTGCTACTAGCAACATTTTTTGAGCACTCACTACGTTTTGATAAGGATATATCAAATTATTCTTGGACGGCCGCGGTGAGCCTGAGAGCCTCGTGAGCCATTCGGGCGACGTTCCAACGTGCTTACCTGCCCTGAATTGAGTAAAATGAGGATTCGGAGGCCTCAGGCTCCAGGATCAAAGGCGACCGTACCTCGATCACGTTCGAAATAATGTCACGACATATCCGATCGTGATCACGGTCGGACAGCCTGTGTGAGTCCTTGATTTATCCCGCCAAGTTACACTGATGGCCGGCAGATTGATTAGAATAGAAACATCCTGTTGGCAAGTAGTACTCCAAAGAGTCCGAGGTTCATGAACATTACTCCCTCCATTCAGCTGTAGTCCCAAACAAACAGATTTCCTTCTACAAAATACATCCGTACATGCCTCATTCGGACTTATGATAGGACGCTAGTAGGACAATCAGGACGATCGGGACAATCGACAACACTCAACAAACAGTCGCCGAAACTTGGACGCCCGATCGACACTACTCCGGACCTACATGTTCAGCAAAAGTCCAGATTACCACCGATCATTCCCACCGGTGCCCATGCCCATGCCCGCACCCGCGGTCGAGGTCGTAGTAGAGGCCGCAGACACGGACGCAAATGCAGGCACCTGATCCTCGTCCATGATCCCAAGCACGTCGTCGAACGTCTCCGCCTCGTCCACCGCCAACTTGTCCTCCTCGCTCCACGCGCGGAACAAGTCCTCACCATCCCCAACTCCTTTCCTGTCGCCCTCGCCCTCGCCTTGCCCTCCTGGTACACCTTCCCCAGTAAAGTCCTCGTCCTGCTCATCAAACTCGAGCGGCACCCGATCCTCCCCTTCCCCACTTCCACCCCGCCCGCGGTCATCACGTCCGCCACTACCCCTCACCCGATCCATCTCCCTCCGAATCATTCCCCCGACGCCCTCCATCATCCTGATCGGAATCCCCCCACCCATGCCCTTGCTCATCCCAGACAACGCCGCACGCGTCCCCGTACTGCTCCACGATGTCAGCTGCTGCTGCGCAGCCCCGTTCGGCAACATCGGAATGGGCACGCGGCGCAGGCCACCCTCCCCAGTCACACCTATGGCATCGTGCGCCATCTCCATCTCGGCGCTCATCGCGCTCGCCAAGGGTTCGTCAAACGACGACGCTGTCGCGCCCAAATGATGATGGTGGTGTCCGAGAGAGTGCGAGTGAGACCGAGAGTGTGATTGGGAGTGGGCGTGGGAGTACGAATGAGACTGCGACCGTACGACGGCATGAGGGAGGTGGTCAGTTGGGAAACCCAAGGATTCGACAAAGTGCGCCCCGCCGGACCCAGCGAACGCGCTCGCCTCAACCTCCTTGCGCACGTCAATCTTGGCACCCGGGATCGCTAGGCGGTGTTGCCGAATGAGCGCGTGATAATCTTCGCCTAGGGTATAGAACAAGTACTGGTGCGAGAGATAGATCGAACGGGAAACGAGACGCGGCGAACGCGCAAACGTCGACAACTCTGCGTGTGCAAGGAAACTGTGGTGGTCGTGAATCAATCTAGGTGAGCAAGTCTAAGAAAAGAGAGAAGACACGGACTTTGATACCACAGGCCTCGGCCGATCCCCAATTTCTTGCACCACGCGCTTCACCTCCCTCCAATCATACCGTCGCTTCAACTGCCATGTCGCCACCGTACTCTCCTTCGCCACCAATTCCATTGATATCTCGAGCATCTGCTGCGTCAACCCCGACCGCCTCCTGGACGCGTCAGTAGCCCCCGTGATCGGCACGCGCATCTGTGTAATCGGCGGCGACGCGCTCAACCGTCCCGCAGCACCGACACCAGGCAACGAGATGCTCGTCGCGAGCGACGCGATCGGCGCAGAAAACGGAATCCCAGAGGACTCGCGTGGCCGCTGCTCCAGCGAGATGCGGCGCAATGACAACACGCCACCGGACGCGTCGAACAAGAGCACGTCCTTGAAGTGCTGCTGGTGCTGGTTCTGGTTCTGGCGGGAGTGTGGGGACGAGGAGGGCAGGTCGGACCGCCCAACCGAGGATGACACGCTAGGCGAGGAGGACACGATTTGGGGTGGCAAGAGACTTGTCGGGAGCGACATTTCGCTGCCCCAGACGAACGTGAACGAGAGATCGGAGCGGAATCCGTCTGCGCCCGTTGCACGCGTCGAGCGTAGCCGAGCGATGGGATTCAGCTCGACAGAAAGCGGCTGCTATCCGAACGAAGGCAAGAAACATCAGTGCGAACTCGGAAGAGGGGAAAGATAGGCTAAAATGCTCACAGGCTTGTCGACGTTCCATATCTTGGCGTCCATATGGCTTTTGAGATCGGGCTTTCCCCCATATGGGTTGATAGCAAAGATGTGCACAGTTCCCTTGCTGGTCCCGACGGCGACCCATCTCGCGTCTGGAGATACCACCATGTCTCGAATGACGGCGGAAGTACGGCCACGACGAAGACTGTACACGTGCCACGGCGCATCTTCTTCTGGACTCTGTGGAGCAGTTGTCCAATTGGGGACGGAGACCGGTCCAAGTCCTCCAATTCCAGGTCCAGGTCCAGCGCCAGCGCCCTTTCCCATTCCTTCCTTCCGATTCCCATCACCACCACCCATGTTATACCCACCACCTTCACCCCCGCCGCTCACCCCTCTTGACACGTTCGAGCGTCGCCGGAGTTGAAAGACATCTACAGCCTGTCCGTCCCTGGGGCCAACGAGAAGCATATTCCCGTCATGCGTGAACGCAAGGTGGCTGATCGGCTGATTCTTGGAGGCGACGAACTCGGTAACGACCTGAGGATGCGACGAAGTTCGACCGTTCACGAGGAGCGGTCCCAGATCAATGACCCTGACGTAAGAACCAGCGCCAGAACCGGGCGCGGACGTGGACGCGTTCTGTGCCGGCCAAGCATCGCGGCCATCGTCGGCGTCACTCGAAGGCGTCAATTCCCCAGTCGTCGTCGCCCCTCGGCGATGACCCTCGTGATCCCCACCGCTCGCCGCCGGCGCGCTTCGCGAAAAGAAGAGATTGCTGACACCGCTCATCAGGGACGTTGGCAGGGGCTGTCGGTCCCCCTGTGTGGACAGAAGATGCCTCGGCAGATCGTCGGCGCGCAGGAGCGGCGATGTGGCAGGGGTGATCCCCCCAGTCGCGTGTGGTGCGCCAGAGGGAGAAGAACGTGCCCTCGCGTACTCGGCCGCGGCGTTATAGGCCATCCCACTAAGCGATTTCATGCCGCTCAGGACGGAGCCTCCGACTTTGATGGCGGCGTTTCCGAGGTCTGCCTGGGAGATACCAAAGGAGGTTGAGGAAGCGCGTACATGCGTGCGCGGTTGCAGTGCGGTGGTGCCGTGCGGTGAATCTGGACGGGGTGGTTGCGCCGCAAAAGCGAGAAGACGGTGGGATAGGGAATAGACGGGAGCGGGGTCGTGCGAGATCGAGACGTCGTCCGAATCATGTGTGTCTATGCCTGATACTGATACAATATTGTTGGTATTTGGTTTATGACTTGATGTACGACTGTAAGCAAATATGGAAGGCGAAGAAATAGTATGTAGTATCGTTAAGGATGCCGAGGAAAGAACGTGAAGAGTTGGCGGGTTTGTTGTACTCTGGAATCGTTGGTGGGTTAGTGATTTGCCGATATGAATGAATGTTGTTTTCGGGGGACTCACAATCACAGTAAAATGGTTACTCGAAGTAAAAGACGACACATCTTGAAACGGCAGCTGCTTCACCACTTCGTGCGAGCGCAGAGAATAAATAAGCATCGTAGATTGGCCTCGTGTCTTGGAACTACTGAGGTGATCCGAGTGAGCAAATGGACACGCATATAATTAAACCGACTCACACTATGCCGATCAGGGGCCGCAGACTCGTGAATTGGCTATCGTCTGCTAGGGGTGGCGGGAGAACACCAGCAAAGTTAACATGCCCCCATAAAGGACCAGAAAGATTCAAGACCTCCGATACGGAGGCTAAATTTGTACAATCCCACATCTGGAACCCGGAAGAATAACCGAGAAAGAGTATACGTCTGTAAAGCCGAGGAGTAAAGTACGCACGTTCGAGATCAGTCATGACGTCATAAAATGAAAAGAAGATCCTTACCGAGGTTTCGAATGCGGTTGAGGTAAATTGTCCCAACGAGACCACAGAACGTTATCTTCCTCGGCAACAGTTGGATACGCCGTCAAAAGATGATTTCCGTGAACGACGTCCCCGTCTTCTGAACCAATAACGGCAGTATTCACTTCTGCTGCATCGATCAGAGAGCCTCTCGCACCCGAGAAGGGCTGACTCGGCGATTGGCGCGCCTTGCGCTTAACCGACAGAGGGCCAGTCAAGGTCTCTTGTTCCGGAGAATGAGAGGGTGAGCGTTCCACACTGGTACCCATAAATTTCCCGATGGAAAGAGGCCTAGAAACGCGGGGTGGTGTGGGAACTGCAGTAGGAACAGGAATGGAGGTTGGAACGTAGTTGCGAACCGTGCGGGAGAAGTTCTCTAGCATCGTGGATGGACTGCAGGGGAAAAATCAGTAAGTTGACTGACCCATCAAGGATTACCGAAGGGGAAGAAGAAGAAATGGGCTGTGGCGGTCGGGCAGCACGTGTGGCTGAGAGGCTGAAATGAATATGGGGCAAGTCAAGGAATGACGGGGAAGAAACGAGCGGTCGAATGATGTAGAAACAACCATGCGGAATGGAGCAGGCCACTCACCGAGCTAGGACAGGTGACCTAGTGTGGCCAAGGGACGTGGGGGGTGAAGGAGCTAGCGCTCTGGAAGCTGAACGAGGGGAGGGAGTGGCAACTGGGGTTGAAAGGACGGAGATGAGATGACCCTCATGCTTGGTTGGAGGGTCTTCGTCGTCGTCGGTTGTGGCCTCCGGTTGCTCATGAATCAGAAGCTGTGCGTTCGGGAAAGAGTCGGGTGGTCTATCGAGGTGAGCGCGGTCGGGATATTCTACAGTCCGAGAGGGCGAATTATCTAGCCGTAGCAAAGGGCGGAAGTAAAGGGTGGATTCTGGAGAAGGTTGAGGCTGGGCATTGGAGTTCTTGCTGGATGGCATTAATAGGAACAAGAATGGATTAGAGTACTAGAGATTCGGAGTCTCTTGTAGATAACGAGAGAAGGTGAACTTGTAAGCTAATGCAAGAACACCTGGGGGTGGTAATGTCGAATTGAGTCGTCAGTTGTTGGTTGTTGTAAGGGTTCAAGAACACAGGAGGGGAGGAGGACCACTTCGTTCACTCCTAGTACTCGATTTGGTAATCAATCGAGTCACTACTCTCCTTTTGGCATCAACTGGCCACGTTCTTGCGCAGCATCCAACGATCCTGCAGACCAGCGCATCCCTTTGTGCGCAGTCACTTCCGCTCAAAGTGCTTTACAAAGTCCTACCATGGCTACAAAATGTCTTTGTAGACCTTGTGCGCAATCTTACTAACGTGGGCGCACACTACTGTTTGATGGGGAGCGCATGGCCGTGCAAACTAGTGCTAAAAGCGGCAAGAAAGGACCCAAACTGTTGGTCCGGATCATTGAAGACGAGCATGGAGACATTGATAAGAATGACGATTTCCTTCGATGATTTTGACAAGAGAAAGAAACAATGATACGGCGTGTCACAAAGAGGTCGAGATGTGATAAGGCGGAGTGACAGAGGGGAATATTTTACGAAGCGAGATGAAAAACACGAGCGTGAACTGATAAGGAATATGTAGACTCTCCGGCGCTGACTACCACTGGAACCGCTTTCGTTTGTAGTTGACGGTTGCATTCCGAACAAAATCCAAGCACATCTTTTTAAGATAGCTGACGCTTTAACGCCGATAACGGTTTGTCGGAAGAAAAAATAGTTGTGACCACCTCATCACGTGACGTTGGATGTGAGCATGCCGTTACCCGTTTGTACCTTGCAACTTTTCTCTCGTTCAAACGTTCAATGCTGTCTCCATAATTGCTCCAAAATGGTTCCGGGTAGCACACCTTTTTACGCTTACAACGTGAGTATGCAATTACCGTGCAAGAAGTAAGGACTGCTTCTGGATCGGTCGTCGTTGTCTTTTGCTCTATCCATGCGTTTTGTTAACTGCGCAAAATCCTCATTCCGGCGCAGTTATTTCTCTCGATGTGAGCAAAAGTCTCAACCACTATGTTGAAATTGTCCACAGTCTCGATATTCCAACCTGTCACTGGCATGATCAGCACTGGCATAAAACTAATCGAACTCACAGTAAGCACTTTGATCACTAGCACTGACCCAGCCACCACCACAACTCTTCCCAGAAATATCCGTCTGCATTCTGATTCGACGTTGGGCGTCGATCGGATCCGTCTCTGAAACCACCGACTGCCCCGGCACTGGTGAAATCTCCCATATTGCCGTCCTGCCATCACATCAGTACTCTCTGCCTTCCAAATACATGGCGTCCAGCCTGATAGAGGCTTGGGCCTGAGGTCGGCAAATCCTATATATTCGTCCCACATTCTCCCCTTTCATTCGATGGCTCGTATGTATATCTACTCATTCCGACCCGATGACACCACACACAACGCCTGCCTCGTCATCGGATATCGGGATTCGGGGCCCGCACTGCGTCGTGCCAAGTAAGCATTGCCGTAGCTTACGATCAACGGTATGTAGCGTCAACTCATTCGCCCGATCATTGGACCCTGCATACCCCTGCGTGAGAAAGAGGGGGGCATAACGTTTGATAATCGACTGTCAGGGGCGATCAACGACGAGAGTGCAAGAAGGCCAGAACACAAGGTTGAACAAATGCAGTGACGTACAGGCTTCGGGCCCTATGACGGACACCTTGGCAAGCTAAAATCAAATGATTGCCTGCGCTAATATCGGGTAAGAAGGGTGGAAAGGGGTTGCATACATGTTGCTGTATTCTCATAACACTCGAGATAACCTCACGTTCGCGACTACGAACAAAAAACGCAATATAAAAATAAATCAATATCCAAGAAATAGTCAGTGAAAGAAACCAAGAAAACATCTTCAACAAGGAGGCAAAGGACTTTGTGGAACATCGATATACACAGGCTCGTACGGCCTCTCGACCCTAATCTCCACGTCCACCCCGCCCACCCTGCGCGCGCATCGTAACACCCGCTCTCGGAACGCGTCGAAACACATCTTTCGGCGAGCTGGAGTGGGAGTACTAGGAGGATATGGAGGAGATTGCGACCCTAGTTGTGCCAGTGCGTGTTGGCCCCAAGCGCACCCACGGCCATACCCATGGCTATACACGAAATCATGAAAAACGAGCTCAAACACGGCGAGCGATCGCACACCCGCCCGCACAGCGCGCTCGCCCGTCCGAGACTCGAAGATATCAGCGAGTGGACCAAGGTGCGATTCGTGTGCACACGCAAGGCGGAGTTGGGTCAATGATGGGAGCGAGAGCGAAGGCGGGGGTAAGGTCGGAGAAGTAC
Source organism: Leccinum uliginosum (assembly GCA_038091455.1). Classification (NCBI taxonomy): domain Eukaryota; kingdom Fungi; phylum Basidiomycota; class Agaricomycetes; order Boletales; family Boletaceae; genus Leccinum; species Leccinum uliginosum. The sequence goes on from JBBPOM010000202.1 coordinate 21,943, forward strand.
CCTGGACCTGGGGAAGAGAAGCTGGACCCGGAACGGGACTCGAAGAAGCCGAAGCCGCTCTCGAACTCGAACTCGTGCTGGAACTCGGACTACCAGGAGTGGAACCCAAACTTGAATGTAAACCCAAACTGAGACCGGGACTGAGACTCGGGCTCGGTGTAGGGGAGTTCGTTTCCAGCGTTTCATCGTAATCGAGAGTATGGCCGCTGCCACTGGAGCCAGGTGCGGAGACAAGGTGCGCCAGCACCGCCGAAATAGGGTAAGCCCTTGGATACGGTTCGAACGTGAACACCGCCAACGTCGTTGACGCGCTCGGTGACGCAAGAATCCGTACGAGCTCCCCCGGAGACACGTCCACGTCCCGGATATGCAACGCACGCAGGTGGCACGCGGAGCGGTCCAGTAGCGCCGAGAAATGGTGGGCGTGCCACGACGGCGACTGGAAGTGCGTCTGAGCGTGCGAGTAGTGGTGCAGATCTGGGTATTGCGACGAGAGCACAAGCGAACTGTCCTCCCAGCCTACAAGGACGGCACTATTGATCTCTAACGTAGAAAGTTGTGGGAGCACGAACGCGTCGACGAGCGCACACGCGTGTACGCTCCGACTCAGCCGTCGCACGCGGAGCGTATGCAGCCCCGGCAGCTCGATAACCGTCGGCGTCGCCGCGCCGTTCCCGTTCATCTGCAGATGCTGGGCCAGTGAGATGCTCAGCCCGATCGAGAGCTCTGTGAGATTCCGACAGAGCGCCAGCGTTGAAAAGTGGCGGGGCAGAGTGGCACTCTGACCTCCGGCTTCATGCAGGTCATACGACAGCGCCATAGACGTGAGGTGTGCCCAGTCGATGAGAAGGTCTTCCCTCATGACGTGGTCTGGACCCGTGTAGGCTAGCGACGTCAGCCGGTTCGCTTGGGAGAGATCGAGGCGGAGCGAGAGAAGTCCGCGACGCCAGCCCATATGGTCAATGTGCACTGAGAAAGAGGTCATGGACGCAAAGGCGCAGGACGAGAGCGCGTCCAACTGTGTAAAGTAGTCCGAGGAGAACTTGAGGTGGATGGCCTTCCATCGGGATGCGTGAGTGCGAATGCAGGAGAGCAACCAATTGACGACGTATTCGGTGTCTTTCTGAAAAATACGGTTGTCGGTGAAAGAGATGGAGAGCGGGATGGGATAGGATCGGCGAATCCATGTTTCGACGGCGGTGGCGACTCGGATGCCGTCGCGCGAGCGATCGACTTGGGTTTCCAGAAACCTAAGAGAGAGGATTGTCCAGAGTCGAGGAGTCTTCTGGGATACGGAGCGCCAGTAGGTGCAGACGCGGCCGAGGAGGAGCGGAGGTTCCAAGGGAGATACTCGAGAAGGTGGCTGCTCGTCGAGACATTCTTCAAAGATCATACCAAGAATCTCTGGTGGCATGCGATGCACCGCACAGCTACGCGGGCCATGTGATCCCTTCAGTGCAGGAGATGCTGGTTCGCAAAGCCCCGGGGAGCGAAGTGAACGAGTAGCAACGTAAGAATGCGTTCCCTGGCGATCACGAACACAATCATCGTCTCCTACGTGTGGGATTGTTTTGTCCTGTGCACGACGCTTGAGAGACGATCGCGCAAGTCAACCAAATGAACACGTAGCACGGCACCCGAAAGTGAAGACGGGACACTCACCGTGCGATCCCGTGCGACACCGAGATCGCGACGACAGCAATGAGGCACTTGAGTTGCCAGCGACTGGCAGGTGGACTCGGCGGATAGCATGATTGCAGATTCACGCTCGGGGAAGAGAGAGAGGGAGGGAGAGAGAGATGAACATGCCCAGGGCCGGCTTTAATAGAGCGCCGTTTTATCCGCTCAAAGTTTCGCAGGGCAGGCCTTGCCTGTTGGCATCAGACTCACATCACCGATCCACTGGGCCATCCGTGAGTCGGACTCTCGGGAGAGATCTTGGACTAGGAACGCGCCTGACTTGCCTTATTTGACATTTCTTTTTGTCTATTTCTATTTATTATTTATTCTTCGAACCGCGTCACAACCCCTTGTGATTAGTCTCTCAATTCTCGATGGGTGAGTCTCATATGTATGGAAGCTGTAGTACTGTCCATCAATTAGTACATATGTATATGCAAGTTTCAACGGAATCCTTTCTCCACTCACCTTTTTCCGATGCCACCGCAGAGATCGGGTAACCAGGAGGAGGAGGGTTTATGATACTAGACATGTCGCGATATGGGTCGACGCACGCATGGCGGGGAACACCAGCGACTGCGCAAACCACCCACCCTCTTCCCTGTTTCATCCAGGTCACCGTCAGCTTCCCCTTCCCCATTATCACGTCCTGTAGAACAACACACCCGTCGCCGAGACCCAGTCCACGTCCACGCTATGCCACATCTCATTACTGTATCAAACATCAACCACCTCAAGACAAGCTGACATCCCCGCAGCACGCAAACAAATCACGTCCGATTTTAATCACACAGAACTCTGGACACCCCTCGGTCACAGGTCTACCGAGCTCACGTACTAATCGAGGCATCCAGTGGAGCCAACGATCTGCGACGCATCTCATTCGTCGCTGCTGGAAATAAACATGTCCCGACTGGCAGGTCAGTATATGTTTACAGTTTCCTCGGTACGTATAATCAGAGTCTAACGGCCGGCCAGAGTATTGCATGCGTTATAGTGCCCGAAGGCGTCCCAATTCGCCAGATGTTGATTCCGAAACGAAACGAGGCATATATGAAACGACGATGACGTAGGCAAGCGTGAGAGGTGCGAGACAGCGCACGAATTCGTGCACTGGTGTCCTTTGGGAGAAATTGACTTCTCTGGAGGTGATCGCGTTTGAACTGCGCCACAAAGGTCGATTCATACCCACGGAGCGACTCATTGATCGTGCCGTTGGCCCGTCGATTGACATGCTTTGCCTGCCAGACAATGTAAAGAGCTTCTCCCGTGAACACGGGGAAAAGAAATCTCGAACGATAGAAGGCATCGGTGCCTTTCCTAATGGAGGTCGACTGCCAGTGATTGTTGAACGTTGAATAGTCTCGTTGACCATGTCCGATTTGCGAACCTGAGGAGGTGCGTTTTTCAAGGTGACACGCCTGGAGTATTTTACAGTACGCATACTCGACGGGACGATATGAATTTTAACGAATGTCGGACGTGGATGACAGCACATACTACTAGCGTATGTACTTATCAGATATGAGCCGAGAATCGGACTCCCGACCGGTAATCTCAGTTCGGTAAGAGAGCGCTCGTCTTCCGACTTGCGCCACCCGACTTGCGCACCCGCTTCAGGGTAGGATCGGGCCAGGGGAAAGGCGTCGCGCGCCGACGCGGGCGGACATACATACGTTACGGTGCAAATCTGTCCCTGTCGATTCTATGTACATGATATCATGATTGTGCGGGCGTTGGACTTGTGAAAGTCAAATCGAGCTGCTCAGAAGTTTCCCGACTAATGACGAGCGCAGAACTAGAACAATGCAGTACCGTGACTACACCGGTGGTCGATCGGTACGCTTCTGTCATGTACGGCTACGACGCACGGAGCCACTGTAATATGTCACGATTAAGAAATCCCGATCATCGTCAGAAGCGGAGCATGGCGGGACGTGGTGACATATTTGAATCGGTGACGATCATCGCACGACGGAGATGTCACAAGCCACGTTGACGTTGATAAATCATTATGTTCGGGGTCAGTGGATTCAATGATTTGGTGATTCAGAAGACGGCACCAAATTAGTGTACTACAAGCTCAAACTCCAAACTCAGACCGTGATCCCGCGGATGCTCGCGCCGACGTTCGCAACACTGCGTGTCTAAATCAGTTGAGGGCAGACTGTGACACGCTCACGATCAAGAACCTCCGGTGATCGTGAGATGTGTGTATGTGCATATCGAATTCGTGGTTTCGAATTCACGTGAATGCACAACGTCAAATCATCAGCGGGTCCAACAGCCTGCAGCTTCTGGTGTGCCTTCAGTACGAAGTTGAGTAAAATATCTACGCTTGATACCAAGCGGGGGGAGGTGTGATACTAGTAACGCGAAAAAGGCCCGGGGGAGCTCAGCGTCATCTTCGATGCCAGGAGGAAGATATGATACCGACACGAAAAAAGGTAGCAATAGCAGGTAATTTGCTGCCGGACAAGGATGAACAACTTGCCTGACAAGAGTTTCATCGGAGGTTTCAAGCTCGTCCTGGATGTATCGAGTAGTCTAGTAGTAGTATGGGATCAGGAAGGAGACGGGCAGATACCTCTCTGCAGTGGATACGCGCGGTCTGTGAGAATGGCGAGGCGTTGACAGTGTCCCTTCAATTGGCTGTGGAAACGGACATTGATTTTACTAGTGAGCGGCTGCCAGACATCGGTCGGGCACGCTGATTTACCCCAAGATCCAAACATAGTCTGCCGAAGGAAGTTGAGCCTGTGTTCATCGTTAACCTGGGTGCTGCTTCGTGAGCCTTCGTGGTCTTCTTAGACCTTGCTTCGAGCTCGTCAACGGCACGCCACTTGCTGCAAGGTTGCTCACCTCTCTGGTGGAGCACATGGATGAAATTTATCGCGATGCAGACGAAACAAGGTCTTTGTCGACCGATACCGCGGTTGCAAGGAATCGTTCATAGTAAATGCAAGACATCGACGAGATTCAAAACTCGCCAACAATTTGCCGAAGCATACCGAGAACAACATCATCATGGCGCCTAATTCACGCTCAGCTCGGAATGGGACACGAAGGTGCTCGGTCACGGTACACTTACCACCCCAATACCCCACGTCCTTGAAGCTGTCCATCACAATATTGATGGCCCCAGATATCAGCGGCCCATCAAGCAAATAGAGAGAGATCAAGGTCGAACAACGGGGCATGGCTAGGCAATAACACGCCGGGTACGGGTTGCGTCAGCAGTATGTCACGTCTTGTAGCATATCAATATGTGGTGTCTGGAAGCGTGGTCTTACATGTTGGTCAACAGTGGGAATGATGTACAAAGTTGCAAAAAAAAAAACGTCACAGGGATCAAGGCAAGAATTCACTGATTTCACCAGTCTGAGAAACCCACCAACTTTCCATCCCAGCTCCACCATATCAGCTCGTCCTCCTCCGCCAAGTCTGGCTTGAAATCTTCGATATTGAGATGCTCAGTACTGCGTTCACGAGACTTGATCCACACGCCCTGCACCCTTCCCCCCTTTGTTTGTTTCCTGGCCTCGGAGGCGGAAGCCTGTTCCGAACCTACCAGAAAATCATCAAGAGATTTATCCAGAGACGCACACAGGTTCTGGCGTGGTATCCAGGACGGATGATCGAAGCGCCGCGGGGCCCTGAGGAGGACGTGGATTTGCGTCGGAGCTGTGGTATATGGGCAGTCAGAGAAACAAACGGAGGTGACGCATTGATAGCTTTGACCGCCTACCCATCTCGGAAGCTAATCCCTGTCCATCATCTTCCGCACACGCACTGGCGAGCGTACGCGATAGCAAGCGCTCTGCAGCTCGTGCCTCTTCCGGATCCTCGCACAGTACCAGGGGTGCCCTTTGACGCGCGTTCGGCGGCGACTCTGATGGCGAGGATTCAGAGTTGGATGAATGCGCAGGAGATGGACTTCTGGAAGGTGGTGGAGGTGCTTCGTCGTGCTCATCATGAGGTGCGGAGAGGTCCGCTTCATCGCTGCTGCCTCCACTTTCTTCGCCTCCGCTTGCTTCGTCTTCGTCTTCATCGTCCGTATCACTTGCACCTTCTACACTACCGTCGTCGTCATTTTCCTCTTCCGACGCATCGTGTGTTTGTGAGACGTCACCGTCCTCCCGCAACCCCCACACCCTCGTCTCCAGCCCATCGATGCCCACCATGACGCGCGACTTGGCAGTTCCTACAGTCGGACCGAGCGCGCAGGCAAAGAAAGCTCTAGCCATCCCATTTTTCGCAGCGAGATCGCGCAGGGCTGAAGCTGCTTCCGACCCCATCCCTGTTCGCACGTTGTCCGACAAACCCTGCAACGCGAGGGCGGTCGAGAGCGCGACAAAGGTCGTGTACAGATGCGATGCTAGGGTGTCGAACGAGTTTAAAAGCTCTTGGCGTTTCTTGGCTGCGCGAGATGTGTTCTAGTAGGGACAATGCAAGGCAAGGTCAGCGATGCGTTGGATACGAGTATATATTGAAACGTCCCGGAAAGTGATGTTGACTCACATCGTTCGTCGGCATCCTCGCCAGTTGGACGATAGGGCTGTTCGGCGTATGGCAAACCTCAACCCAACCGCATGGAGAGAGACCAAAAAAAGGCACTGACAACGGTACTTGGTTCTTGAGAAAGAGGACGTGTCCGAGGAAGTTGATGCAGAGTCTGGCTGCCATGTTGTGGCTCACGACATCGGCGTCTAACACGACGGTGGGCGTCGTCACGGCCGACATGCTGGGTGTTCTGTTGGCACTCGTAGTCTCTGTTGTCAGATTGGCTGGTTTCGAAGTGTCATTTCGGGAGGTTGATGCGGGAGTGAGTATACGCATGAGGTAGTGTATTTGCGACAGCAAATTTGCAGACACGAAGTGGTAAATATCTAAGATCGGAGGCGCTACCGTACTACGGGGTCGTGTATTTATGGCTGCGTACGTAGGCAAAGCGAGTTGCTGTGGTCAGGTTATACACGGGCACCCTCCTTTATCATGTCATCGGACTGCTTACGGTCGCAGAAATGATCATAAATAACGGACACATATGTATACATCATTGATAGAAATGTGCAGCATCTCGAAACGAAATACAGATGACAACCCCAATCCATGTATCTGCCAATCAGCAAAGTGATATCCTTCCTTTACACTAAAAACACAGCACGAGTGCCAGGGCCTTTGATACACCACTTTTCCGTCATTTTGCATACAACCGCTTCGTATACCTACACCCAAACCCAGCATCAGTTACCTTCTCAAGACAAAAGAAATATATGACGCACGAGTTCAAACCATGGACGCCGCCCTCGACCTGCGCGCTTGCCGTCCTTAACTCGAACCTCACCCGCCCCACCAGCACGCCCTCTCGCAGCTCCTCCATGCTCCGCGCCCCAATGTCTTGCAAACTGTGCTGCACCCCTACGTACAGGTATGGCACGAACGCTTTGACGCTCCCCTTGTCCTGCACGTCCCCAGACACGCCCTGCGCCACCTTGACCGCCGAACACTCTGAGAAATACCGCGTCGTCGCAGCATTCTCCTGCAGATCGCTCGCCGACTGCGGGGATGCGTGCTTGCCAGTGGGCGCGCTGGGTTTGCCAGCCTCCATCGCCTCCAGACTTCCCATTCCCCTGTAGGCCTTGACGCGCTTCCCGTCGTGGTAAAAGTACTCGCCCGGAGCCTCAACCGTGCCCGCCAACAAACCGCCCATCATCACTGCGCTCGCGCCCAGCGCCAGTGCCTTGACGATGTGCCCCACGTTCCCGATTCCGCCGTCCGCGATGACAGGGACGCCAAACTTGCTGGCAAACTCGGCGACAGCGTATACGGCCGTCGCCTGGGGACGTCCGACGGCCATGACTTCCTGCGTGATACAGATCGAGCCACTGCCCATACCAACGCGCAGACCGTCTGCGCCAGCAGCGATAAGGTTGGCAGCTTGTTCGCGCGTGACGATGTTGCCGGCTATTACTTCGAGCTTGGGGAACGTCTGCTTGATCCAGTGAATCATGTCCATCTGAAAGACGGAGTTACCCTGGGACGAGTCGAGTACAACGATGTCGAGCCCGGCCTCGACGAGCAACTGGAGACGTTCCCTGTCGGTTGGACGCGTTCCGACCGCAGCAGCGGCGTACAGCTGCTTGGTCTCGGGATTTTTACTCGCGAGAGGGTAGCTTTGGTTCTTCAAGAGATCGGAACGGGCAAGTAAAGAGATGAGCCGACCTTGACCATCTACGATGGGGAGTTTTCCCTTCTTGCAGGAGCGCAGGATGATGTTGGCTTCGTTGAGGGTGACGCCCTGAGGTGCGGTGACGAGGGTGGTGGTCATGACTTGGTGAAGGGGCGAAGAGGGAGACTCGAACTGGATGTCGCGCGAGGTGACGATACCAACGAGCTTTCCCCCAAGCAAACCGGTATCTGAGTGGGAGTGACATTAGGAATCGAGACGTTGTGTGTGGAAGAATAAAGATATCAGAAATAACAAGAATTCCGCAGATCACAGACTGAATCCGTTACTCGGAAGAACGAAGGTTAAAAAAATGAATGATGTTTGCATCAAGTAGCCAAGGCGAAATGGAAGTCAAAAACGCACCCGTGATCGGAATGCCGCAGAACCCAAGACGGACTTTGATGTCTAGCACGTCGGCAACGGTATGATTGGGAGAGAACACGACTGGGTCAGCGATGAAACCGTTTTCGTGCCTCTTGACGGCGCGGACCATGGCAGCCTGCGATGCAGCGGGCTGATTATGATGAATAACGCCAATGCCGCCAAGGAGGGCGAGACTGATGGCCATGTCTGTCTCGGTGACGGTGTCCATGGGACTACTCAAAAAGGGTGTTTTCAGAGCGACGTTGCGGGTAATCTTGGTTTCGGTGCTGACGTTCGAGGCAGAGAAATCAATCTTTCCGGGGAGCATAAGAAAATCGTTGTATGTGAGGCCACCCTGGACGCGAGAGTCCATGAGCTCCTGTACGGAGAGGCCATCCGACGTTGGGTATGTCTGGAGGTGAAGGAGGGCCAGAGAAGGATCGAGATATTCTTTGCAAATGGGCATTTTAGCCAACTAAAACAAAAAAGTTGCGAGTGCCTTATATACTCTAATTCGATCTCCGATTTAAATTACGTGAAACCGTCCATAGTAGCAAGAGCTTTCTTTCAGTTCGATGGACTTGTCGTAGTCGATGTTAGACTATCGATAGATGAATACTTCCCTGCTGAGCTGGCAAGGTCCATAGTAAATAGATTATGTAATGTTTTTGTCCATTTTCAACTCCCTTATCATGGGCGTTGATTTATTCTTCTCGACTTTGAGCTGGCAGGGTCCATTGTACATAAATGAATACAATTTGTTTTAGAAGGTTTTTTTCATTTTGGGTGGACTCGTTCTCTCACCCGAATTCCTCGTTTTCGGAGTTTGAAAGACGCTTGGAATAGTCAGCCTCCTATGATCCCGTCAGCCCCCCACGAAGGAATGGTATAAAGGCATTCCCCAAGGTTTGTAAAGAATTCTTCGTATCATGATGAACACCAGCCCACAGAAACGATCATCCGTGACCAGCTTCGTCGGCCCCGTCGGACACTTGCTGCTCGGCCACAAGTTCTTCTCTCTCGCGCGATCGCAATTTTCAGCGGCAGGAGCGGCAGCGACAAACAAGCCCAAACCCAAGACGCGAGTCCACTACCACCATCGCCGGTTGGGAGTGCCATCGATCCCGTTCGCGCCCCTCATCGATACCCATGTGTTTGAGCCGCCCCCGCCGCCATACTCCGCTTATCCGTATCCACGTCTCCACGAATCGAGAGAGTGCCTGCCCGTCCCGCACAATACGCCAGAGCGCGCGCCGCCGCCAACCGGTGTAAATATGGGGATAGGAGCGGGGAACGTCGCACCTGTTGGACTGGGTCTTGCGGGTGTCGAACGCGGCAACGGTGAGCGATTCGACGGGTTCGGAGAGCTCAGCGGTGGTTTCCGAGGCTCAGTAGAGAGCGGGGGCACGGGGCTGCGGGAACAGGTGCATCGGATGCTCACGGAGGGATCGCAGCGGCGACGCACGCGGGCGAACGAGGTACCCGCGATGCAGCACGACGTGTTCTACGCGTCGGTGTCGGTGGAGACGACGCGTGTGGTCGCGAAGGGGACGTCGGTAAAGATTAGGATACGAAGGAAAAGCGTTGGGTCACCTACGGAGGGTTTGCGACGGGGCACGATATCGTCCGAGCTGAAGCGTACAAACAAGGACAAAGAGAGCAATAGTTAATGATGTCAAATATTTAATCTTGATATCCACTTTGCTCACCCCCCAATGTCCAGAGTCGACAACGGCGCCGTAAGTCACACGAGTCTCTTTCGTATCCATACTGAACCCAACCTGGCGCGTACTCCAATTCCAGGATCCTTCCTCGACCTCTTCTCACTCTCCCCACGACCATGCACACCACCCCGCCCCGCCCCCACAGCACTCTCACAACAGACTCAGCTCACAGTCCACGACCTCCCTCATCCTCACCTCCTCACGTCCTGCACCCCCATCCCCCGCCATTTCCCGTCGCGCATCCCGCCTCTCTCGCACCTCATCCCGCCCGATATCCAACATGAGCAGCAGAGCCTCCTCCCGCCCCATCTCGAGTGCCGACCCTCACACCTCATCCATGACCCCGCAGCCCTCCACTGGATCGACGTCAGCATCACCTAGCCTTCCCCGCCACCCCCACGACAGACCGACCCCCCTCACCGCCCTCACTCCCACTCCCCTTGTCGATCCCGAACCAGTACCCACACCCACGCCCACACAAGCTACACTTGTGGCAGCGGCGCCCGTATTGATCTACATTCGAGATTACGCATTCGCATCGACAGATCCGCGGTTCCAAGGCCACGGCCAACACGTCCCCCGCGCCAACCGACCCACCATCCTCGCACGCCGCCTCGCTGCGTCTAACAAATCCACCTCCGTCCCCTCCAGAAATGGAGATCACGTCAATGCTGATGACGACGATGCCGATTACGAAGACATCGACGATGACGATGACGGCTGTGCTGGTGACTACGACTGCGACGGCCCCGACGGCAAAGAGAATGAAGCCGGGGAGGCACCGGGGAGAGAGCGCACGCACTACGGCGTCTTTTCGAGAGTTTGGGAAGAGGTCGTCGATGACGGGACGAACGGATGGGGTGGGCTCAAGTGGGGGTTCGATCGTGTATGGGCGTTTGGACGGACGACAACATCGACGAGTGCAACAGGTGGTGCGGGCGGGTTCCCGAGCCAGGGCGATCTAGACCGTAATTTCGGTGGCGAGGACGATGACGACAGTATGGATGTCGACCAAGAACTGGAAGCAGAGGTATATTCGGACGACATGGACGACGACCTCGACATCACAGTCGACCACGACTCGCCGCTAGTCCCGGGTCTGTACCGCGCCCTGTACGCCTTCGAACCCGAAGGAACGGCAGAGATGCGACTCGAGGAAGATCAGCTCGTAAGCGTAATCGGGCGCGGCGGCGGCGTCGGCTGGGCCGTGGTTGTCAAAGACGGGCTCAAGGATGTGGGTGTACACGCGCTCGTTCCAGAAAGCTATTTGGAACAGGTGCAGTTGGATGGAGAGCAGGAGGATGAATGAATGCTGTGGACCGGGTTTTTTCTCAGTATTTTTTTCTTTCCTTTTCCTTTTCCTTTTATATCCTTCTTGGCTCAGGTCGTCGTTGCTATTTGCCAGGGGAGAGGGGTTAACTTATCACAGGAAGGAGAAAAATACATTTGCGCTGGGCGTCCCAATTCCATCTCGTATTTTTCTTCCATATCGTCACTCTACGAGCTGGCGTCAGAGACTGACGTCCTTCCCCATTCTCAGTTAGTTTGCTTGATTTTATCAAATTAACGAACTCTTTCCCTCTTTCCGCCTCCCTCTCTTCCATTCCCTCTTTCCTACAATCCCTCTCTCTCCAGTCCAATCCCTCCCAATCTGTCTCCCTATTCTTGTCTCTGTTGTATGTTGTTCAGTATCTACACGCATGTGCATCACTGTTTTCGATTTTGTTTTTTCTACTTCTGTCCGATTTCTACTCTTCTAGCAACGCCTCCATGTAATTATTCTCTAAACTGTCAGCTTTCGACCCGGTACTATTGTTGATAGGTGAGCACCAACTTTTGATCAACGCTTGAACAACGTCGTGGCAGCCTATGTCCTTCCGAGTCCTCATCCCTCCTCATTCCCCTCTCTTGACCTCGGGTTGAAGACATCCCAAACTCGTATCTAAAAGTGGACAAAGGTGGGGAGACGCTGTATCATGGCCATTCGGTATCTGCATGTCCACCAGCTTTCAGTGAAATAATATTAATACTTTCTTTGACCGATACGTCGAGCACTCACTGGTGCACCATCGGTCTGCAAATTGTACCGTGACACCGCTGGTGGGACCTCCCCGATCCCCCAAGGCAGTGACCGGTCTCTTGTAAAAGACTAGTTCGGATCGATTGTTCCGCCCTCCCTGTCGCACTGCTTACGGTTACAATAAATAGATAATGGACACATCAGCGCCCACGGCGTCCGCCACGTCGATGCTGCATCCGCAATGGAAGAAGCCCCTTCATATTGTGGTTCTCCGACGGATTGACTATGTACCAACTTGAACGGATGACATCATATCAGAAGGTATGATAAGTCTCACGCCCACGTACAGTATTCTTATTTCCACCAATGGCACATTGTGGTTCTCCGACGGGCCGACAATTTTCGGCGACAAACTATGTCTACTTTTAAACCCGGCGTGATAAGCCTCCGCAGCACTGCAGCAGCGCTCTAGCTCTTATTTTCAACGCTTGCTTAAAACCCTCATCAGAGGACCCAGATTGAAGCTTGACCTCCAGCGATGTTTACGATGCAATTCCAGTTACCCACACTTCCAGGCGGCGTACCGGGTGCTGTGTACACACTGATTGCTGCTATTGTTGCTGCCACTGTCGTGATTTCTGGACTGTCTAATTATCACAAGGTCCGTGGTGAATGCCGTGCTATTCGTATTACTGGCGCTGATCAGTCATCCCCAGCTTGACGGCATTCCAACCTATGGTTCAAGTGGCTGGATTGGATCATGGTGGGCTGCTCGCAAGTTCAAATCGGATGCTCACCTGCTCATTCAGGAGGGGTACAGAAAGGCAAGTGAAATTAACAGTCTGAGTCGTGTTCATCCGTGGTCACACGTCTATTCGCAGTATAAAGCATCACCGTTCAAGATCGCAGACACCTGGCGTTGGTTGGTGCTTGTAAGCAGTCGGCAACACATTGAAGAATTACGAAAGGCCCCCGACGATGCGCTTTCATTCAATGATGCAATAAACATGGTGAGCGGCTACATTTCCATGCGTGGGACGAAGAGATGACACTATTCACAGACGATGAAGTTGCAGTATACGTTGGGCCGGGAGGTCATACATAACCCATACCACCAGGAGGTTATTCGCGCCAATCTTACTCGGAACCTCGCCAATCTGTATCCTGAAATACGGGACGAAATTTCAGTAGCTTTCGATGAGATTCTGGATCTGGGGGACAATGGTGAGCGGTGCGATCCTTTTACTTCCGTTCCGTTGCTAAATCCATTTTAGAGTGGAAGACTGTATCTGCCCTCAGCACTATCCAAAAAGTAGTATGCAGAGTGAGCAACAGGATATTCGTTGGACTTCCGCTATGTACAACACATCCCGCTTCCTTTGTCTATTCCGGGCTGCTTATTCTGGAATCATAGGCCGCGATCCAGACTGGATAGACATCAATGTGCGATACACGGTGGATGTAGTCCAGGCAGGAAACAAGATTAGGCGTTTTGCTAGTTTTCTAGCGCCGTAAGTGTCCAAGCGCGTACTGCAAGAACCACTCTCGATGTTTGACAGAGTTGTCGTGCGCTTCATGACTGATGTTCAGACCAGCAAGGAGCGTGCTATGAAGCACCTTGCCCCAATAATCGAAGAGCGAATAAAACTCCTCGAGGAACATGGAAATAACTGGGATGGAAAACCAGTCTGTTATTTCTTTGAACTTGCCATCGCTCCCATTCTGACCACCACGTTCACAGAATGACATACTCTCCTGGTTCTTGCAGGAAGCGCCCGAGGGAGTTGAGCGTACGGTCAGGGTCTTGACCGACCGTATGCTAACCATCAATTTCGCTGCAATTCATGTACGTCTCCGTATCAATTCTTTTCGTTGCTCTCATTCTCGACACGATGCACCAGACAAGTTCCAATGTATGTTATTTCTGTTTTTGATTTCCTCAATGATCCATTCAACTCGGTTCCATTGTAGAGCTTTGCTCATGCACTCTTTTTCTTGGCGGAGAATCCTCAATACGTTCAGCCACTTCGTGAAGAGGTGGAGGCTATTGTCCAGAAGGAGGGATGGTCGAAAGCCTCCTTAGGCAAGATGCGCATGATCGATAGCTTCCTGAAGGAGAGCCAACGGATGGCCGGGCTCGGCTCATGTAGGTCATCCATTCTTACATTCCTTCGCAAATCACCACTGACTTGAACATTTCTCGATACATCAGTGGGGTTGACACGAGTGGCCGTCAAGGACTTCACATTCTCGGATGGGACGTTCATACCCAAAGGAACGTTCGTGGCTGCACCCTCTAAGCCTCTGCACCTTGACGATGAACATTATGAGAATGCACATGTATTTAATCCTTTCCGATTTTCTGATATGCGTGACGATGGTGGAGAGACCAAACATCACTTCGTTTCCACCAGCCCGGAATATCTGCCTTTCGGGCACGGTAGACATGCATGGTATGAGCGCGTCTCTGTTCTTGGGTATCCGTTCTTATACATGGGTCCCTCAGCCCTGGTCGGTTCTTTGCCGCCAACGAGCTCAAATCCATGTTGGCCCATATCGTGGTGACATATGACGTCAAACTGCAACACAACAAGCCTCGGCCTGAAGGAATACGAGATGGGCCAGCTTTTTTGGCCAATCCTTCTTCCAAGGTCATGTTCAGAAGAAGGGTTTATTGATACAGAAGCATTGCAGGATCCGTCTCCTCAGGCTTACACTCTTGTACTGTGCTCAGTTTACATTCGCGGCGCCTAGCCCTTGCAGCTCGCATCGTACCTGGCGGGCATCTCGGCTCTGCGCTTCCCGCACGTTCTCGCATTCTCCGTCATACAATAGTAGCTGTATTCAGCACGCAACTCATGTGCACGTCATTCTCCCAATCCATACGTTCCTCTCATGCACCCACGTCGATGTCCGAAGATCTGAAATTCGTGGCCGATGGTTGGGTTATGATGCAAGCTCGTGCGCGTGATCGACACGTTCATGATTTGAATATTGCTGTGGTTGGACACCCAGACCAATGGTTACTTCTCTAGAGTCAGATGATTAGTGAGACAGCTGTAAGATTTTTATGGGAGTTCAGCGCTCAGCGCTCAGCACTGATTGGCTTTGCGTACTAAACGAGGGTGCACGCTCTGAGGTGAGCGGGTCCAACTTGTTCAAGGATGCTAGGTTGCGCTAAGGGGTGCCCTATCTATATGCTTATCCTTCGACGCGCGCTCACGTTGCTCGGACTCGACAATATTGTGACGATCACTAGTAGATGGAACAAGAACCGTCTGACCGGCAGATTGGTTTATTCCAAGGAATCAAGGATACCCGCCCACATTGTTTCAGTGCTGCTTATATCCGTCTCTCACTTGCAACATCGCCATCGTGTCAAGTTCTTCTGCCGTTCTGATCTTCGCGTCCTTGGAGGGGAGCCTGAGAGCATCTTGTCCGACTTTGCAATTGGACGCGAGCCTCATCATTGCCTGCGGTGATCACTCTGAGCCTGAGTAGCAGGACTCATTTACGGCCGCCTCACGATCTAAATTGTGTTCTCACTTCATCCCTTGATCACCCCTTACTAGTAGTAATCGGCACCGCCATCGCGTCCCTCGCCCCTTTGATCAAATGAACCCGGCAACGCCTCTGGTCACCGGACTACTACAACGCCCGCACCGTCGGAATCAGTGAGTTATATATCCTCAGCATGCTGTTAACGGAGCCCCGCTGTCAATTTTCTGGATGAACGATACCGCCTGAAAGCAAGATCCGTCGTCGAAATCCGGAATTCACCGCTGAGTGTTCCTCAACACGCCGTCCCGGGCTGTTGACGAGTACCCGTTACATAAATTCCTCGAACAACGGAACTTATCTTTCGGGACTTACCGTCACCCGCCACCAAGGGCTCTCACATATTCACTCCTACACCATGCGATCGGACATGCTTCAGCAGGCTTTTGCTTTCGAGCGAGC